>JBBPBX010000452.1:24077-71517 GCA_038048925.1 Garcialebias charrua | reverse complement strand
CACACACACACACACACACATAGTAGAATGCACATTCCATTGATCATCTATCAAAATTAGTTAAGCTGAATTCATAAGAATTGTGGAGACGATCTCTCTGCAACCAGTATTGTCCAAGAGCTCACATGATGCAAAGCCAGGAGAACATTAGTAGCTGCAACATTCATGCCAATACTAGACTATGGTGACGTGCTGTACATGAGTGCTGCATCAAAATACCTACAGTCCTTAGACTCCATTTACCACGGTGCCCTTCGGTTCATTACTGACTCCAGTTATCGCACTCATCACTGTGAGCTTTACGTAAAATCTGGCTGGTCATCTCTCAGCACTCGCAGATACACTCACTGGATATCCTTCATCTACAAGACCCTCCTAAACCTAGTCCCGTCATACCTCACCTCCTTAATACAAACATCACACAGTCATTACTCCCTGCGCTCTAACGATTTAGTCCTCCTGTCAGTTCCTCCTGTCAGAACTGAACTAGGAAAAAGAGCATTCAGCTTCGCCGTCCCCTCAGCCTGGAACAACTTACAGAAAGATCTGAAACTATCAACATTCATCTCTCCTGGATCCTTTATGTCAACCGTAGTAGAAAATGTCATCAAGAAACTTGACCATTGCAGATGTTTCTAACCATTACTTATCCAATATACATGTCATTGTTGATTTTTTTAACTTTATTTACCCAACCGAGGTCTGTCTGCTTGTTTTGTATATAATGTATATAGAAATCTGTCATATCCTGTTGGTTTTGAACTGTCAACATCTGTTTACTGTGATTGTAGTTTTCTTTATTTTCTTTTGATAAGTGCAAATGCCTATTGCCAATGTGACGTGTGCTGCTGACCACTTGACCAGGTCACCCTTGTAAAAGAGATCTCGATCTCAACGGGCTCTACCTGGTTAAATAAAGGTGATTGATTGAAAGGTGATTGATGATTTCAAGCATTTATGACCAAATGCACAAAAAAAAAACAAAGTGAGTGAAAGTTTTCCTAAAGTTCAGGCTCTCTCTCAGCAGCAGTTATGGAGCGTTGGCCAAAGCAGGGAGCCACCTTGGCATCGAGCCCTAATTCAGGAGAATTAGAAAGCACTATACGGGACCCTGTGGCACCGTTGGCCTGCTTTAATCTCCCCACGCCTCAGCGGGCACCCACAGCACCAAGAGCTGGCACCGGGCCCACATGACCCCAGGCAATATGGAAATGGCCACCGAAAACCCTAACTGAGCACAGAACCCATGCCCTGGTGCACACAGAACATACAGACATGAGCAGAGTGAAGCGGTCCTTCATACACACAGACACAAGGCTTAGTGCTGGTGGTGGTGGAGGTGGGGGGGCACAACTCCCAGCCAGCCCACAGTGGTGCTTTGTACAGTGACTCATTCACACATGCTTGCACATAAGATTCAAAACTTGAAAAGTAAGTGTGGGCTGCATGTGTGCTCAGAAGCACATCGAGAAGCTGTGCTCACACACATTCAGCTGCTTGGGAAGGCCGCAGGGGCTTGAAATGGACCACTGCTGCCTTCTCTGCTACACAAACACAAACTTTTCCAAACAGCCAAATTCTTCTGGTCGGAGAGGAGGTGAGTTCAATGCCTGCCCGTGAGGTCATTCATCAGGACTAATGGAACTGGCAGAGCCGGACTCAGTATCCCTAGGCAGCACTGGCATCGCAAGCTAACTCAAGGAGAAATGGACTGATTTAACTACACTGACACACACACACACACACACACACAGGTTTGTTTTTCTATCTTTGTGGGGCCATTAATTTTTCATTAATTTCTATAGCCTAACCCTGACCTTTACACTAAACCTAACCATTACCAATACATACCTTACCCTAAACTTAACACATCCTCAATTCACACCTTAGTCCTAAACCTAACCCCTAACTCACCAACAGGCCTTCTTCTTATGGGGCCCGGGCTTTTGGGCCCCATAAGAAGCAGTTGGTCCTCACAATTAGGTATAACTCAGAAAAATGGGCCTCACAAAGTAACATAAACAAGGACACACACACACACACACACTAAATGTTGTTATTTATCCCTCTGGTGGCCTCTAGTGGTCTGAGCTTCAACTGAGATGGACCGGAGCTGTTCCACTTCATTAATTTACTGAAGTTCCAACACTAAAACTAATGCTTTTATGAGAACTAAATTTAGGTTTGATACTGCTGCACATTCTTTGATGAAGAGGATTAAGTTATTCTCTTCCTGTAGGAGGGTTTAGATCATATTCTCAACCTGTAGGCTGATTTAGATCATCTTCTCTTCATCTGTAGGATGATTTAGTGGTGATGGTGGGTGATGATGATTTAGTGGTGATGATTTACATATGATGGTGCGTGACTCCTGTTATAAATCCACACACACACACAGTCTGGTTCATTGAATTGATAAAGCTTTTCGGATGAGAAGCGAAACGTCTTCTGTTACAAATAAAGTCCAGTTGATCTTGAATTGAACGCCTTTTTGATGATTTATAAAAACTTTTCTCCCTCTGTAGGAGGACTTAGATCATCTTCTCACACTGTAGGAAGATTTATATAATCTTTCAATTTTATACAGGATTTAGATCATCTTTTCTTCATTTGTTGAAGGATTTAGATAATATTTTCTTCATCTTTAGGAGGATTTTCGATTCTATTTTTTTTCTCTGTAGGATGATTTAGATCATTGTTCTTCTTCTGTAGGAAAATGTAGATCAATCAATCAATCAATCAATCAATCAATCACCTTTATTTAACCAGGTAGAGATCATCTATTCTTCCTCTGTAGGAGGAATTAGATAATTTTTTCAAACTGTAGAATGATTTAGATAATATTTTCCCCATCTGTAGGATTTAGATAATCTATTGTTCATCTTTAAATTGATTTAGATAATCTTTTATTTATATGTAGGATGATTTAGATCATTTTTCTTCTTCTGTAGGGAAATGTAGATCATCTATTCAGAATCAGAATAAACTTTATTGTCATTGCACTGAGGTACAGCGAGAACATGTATGTACAGTCGTCTGAAAGATGGATGGCGTGTACGAAGCTGCTACTTTAAAAGTGCGGCCCTCTTATTCTTATTCAGAATAATATTTTGCTTAGATGAGAAAAGGGAAGTGATAGGTATTTTTCCCTTGTACCTAAAAAAATATTTCACACAAGACAACAAGAGTGAGATTTTGAATGGAGCTTGTTTCAAAAAGGGAAGCCATAGCAAATGAATATGCTTACCCTGAATATGCTTACTGTGAACTTCAAATTCTTGTTGTTTTCTGCTCGTCTTTTATTTACCAGTAAGTGGGAGTGGTAAGCATGACACAACAGTGGAAAACAGGACACAGCAGTTTCAGATCAACTTCTGTCATCATTAGATAAGTGTTGGCAGAACAGTTGGGACATTTTGCAGTTTAGAACAAAAGGTCTTATCAGATAAATATTTTATACAGTGTTTAGACAGTTCTGGCATGACCAATACTCCTTGAATATTATCATGATAAACAATCAAGTTTGAACTGTAGTATGTGAAGCATGAGTGTGTTTCAACCAGGAAATGGCAGCTCTCCGTACGACGTCAGCTAAACGCAGGTACGCTCTAGTAAACAACAACTCATTACCTTGGAGACGGTCAGTCTAGATTCCGGTAAGAGAATGCACCAGCCTTGGACGTAAAAAGGTCCTTGGGTCCAGTTACGTCCAAGCCGGTCAGTCTGTTTACTTTTCCAGCGTCTCCTGTGTCCGCCTGATCGAATGAAGTAATGGCAGTTCCGGTTAGATTTCAAAATAAAATATTCCTCAGAAGGAATTTTTATTAAACGTTTTTAAGCTTTAAAGGTATTGTGACATGATTTTGTAAATTTGAATATTTGTCAGAACATATATATCTTATATCATTGAGCTCTGTTCGTTTTTGCAAAATAAATTATAAATATATTAAATTTTTATTCCAAGTTATGGTAGTTTTTTTCTCTGGGATACGCCCCTAAAAATCTGCGCATTTCCGCAAAAACTTCATTGTGACGTGCCTACGTGACTACGGGAAGGCACGCTCCAACGTGCATTTAAATAATAATGGGGAGCATGTCCGATTGCGTCTGAGATATATCATTTTAAGACAGTAAATCATCCAAAACTCTCATTAATGAACCCTCCCTGAATAAAAAGAAACTACAGATGTTACCTGATCGCGCAGACATAATTTAAAAATACATTATTAGCAACGTGTTTGCTCCGGGCTCTCGGCTAATGTTTCTTAGCAGCCATCTTGGCAAACAGAGTCCCTGACACCGGTCACGTCTGAGATATATCATTTTAAGACAGTAAATCTTCCAAAACTCTCATTAATAAACACTCCCCGAATACAAAGAAAACAACAGATGTTACCTGATTGCGCTGACATAATTTAAAAATACATAAATAGCAACGTGGCCTGTACTGTATCTCGGCTAGTGTGTTAGCTGCTACCTCGGCTTTTTATTACCGGTTGCGTCAGCGATATATCATTTTAAGACAGTAAATCATCCAAAACTCTCATTAATATCCCTCCCCGAATAAAAAGAAACTACAGATGCAGACATAATTTAAAAATACATTATTAGAAAAGTGTGTGTGCTACTGATTCGGCTAGCTTGTTAGCAGCGAACATAAATAATCTGCCGTGATAATTGGCTTCATACACTCACAGTGTATAAAGTAAAACAACATGAACTCACGTAAAATATATAGTTTAGAATCTAAAACACTACACACCTCCGATTATGTTTACACAAAGACTTACTCATCTCCTGGACAGTCTTCCGATGGTCCCTGCGTTGTTTGCATGGTAGCTCCTGTGGGACTTTCTTCTGTAGATTTTCTTTTAAAAATAGTAGGAATAGCATCCGGTTTTAAAAGTCTTCTGAATCTTACTGGTAATCCTAAAGATTCTTGTAAACCAGGTCTTTCCAGATAACAATCGGCAGTAAAATGGTCGCTGCAGACATACGAGTAGGAACCCACCGGTCCTTGTCTGGTCCATTCTGATTCTTGTCGAAGTTTCTCATCTTTTGGAAATTTGTGAAGAATCACTTGTTCACTGCTGATATTAGAACACACAAATGCGCTACAACGTGACGGCATTTTTCAAGTTACACAAAAAAAAGAGCCGATCTTTCAGGAAATGAATTCTATGGCAAGCAGTTAACACACAAAACAAACGGGCAAGGCTCTGCCTTCTGCCCGTTGTGACGTTGATGACTGGCGACGACGACTGGTGATGACGTATTGCGGAAATGCGCGGAATTTTAGGGGTGTATCCCAGCAAGTACCAGAGAAAAACATTACCATAATTTAGAATAAAAATTTTACATATTTATAATTTATTATGCAAAAACGACCAGAGCTCAATGATATAAGATATATATGTTCTGACAAATGTTCAAATTTACAAAATCATGTCACAATACCTTTAAGCTTGGTCAGATTATACAGCGACGTGTTGTAAATCCTTACTGAGAACCAGGCGTTTGGCTCATGGCCACAGTTCAACAGTTCAAGAAAGTCTCATCTCAACTCTCCAACTGACTGATGACTCAGGCAAGTTAGAACTTTTAAAGAGAGCCTGACTTCCTGTATTTGCTCATTTCCTATTGGTTAGTTCAACCAGGAAGTAGGAGGAGGTTAGTGGAGAAGAAGTGTTAGAAAGTAGACGCCAGTTTATGATTAAAACTGATTAATGGAAATGGTAAATGGAGCTTATTTATATAGCGCTTTCCAGCCCCCTGTGAGGAGTCCCAAAGCGCTTTACAATACCAGCCATCCACCCATTCATTCACACATTCATACGCCGGTAGTGGTAGCCTGCCTTGCAAGGCGCCATCCAGACCTACTGGGAGCAACTCGGGGTTAAGTGTCTTGCCCAGGGACACAACAACACATGGTGGGCGGATGCGGGATTCGAACCTCCAACCTTCCGATCAGGGGTCGACTGCCATTACCACTACACCACGGCCGCCCCGTCTTAACACTTTTAAACAAATACTGAAAAGATCATGTTGACCTGTCCTTGGCTTAAACAGAGTCATTTGATTATCAACATATTGAAAATAATAATGATAATATAGTAACAGAACGTTATTATTTTGATTATTTGAATTAGAACAAAAATAAAGAGTCTCTTGGTGAGATAATTTGTGTCCTGGATTCAAATTAATGGTATAAACAGTAGGCTGTCCTTTTCTGAAGGTTTTCCAAGAAAGAGGTGTCTCACTGAAAGTTTTCAGAGAAAGAAGTGTACCACTACATTTCCCCTTTTTGGAAGTCCTCACCTGTCCATGGGGATGAGTTCCAACACGAACGGACACCTTCAAATGTCCAGCAAGTTGGAAAATCAATTAAAAAAAACAATATTTAATTCCCATACGGTTTGTTGGTAATCCCATTGCGGTAAAAATTTTAATCACTTGGAAAACTGAGTCTGTAATCCATTGGAACAAAGTTTTATAATCCACAACGGTAATTCCACAACGGTTGGAGTTGTTGATTAGATCAGCATGTAGAGGGGACCCCTGGATTGATGTAGAAGAGGCAACAACTAAATGAAGGTTGGAGACCAATGCTGGAGTTGCAGGTCCCCACATCGAAGGTTGTTGGCTGGGTGGTTTCCAGTCTGTGACATTCTGGTTCTATGTGTTATGCATTTATGTGGTTTTAGGTGGGCTTTTGATTGGGATTTTACATTAGGCCCAACCTATATGCACCTGGTGTGTAGGCTATCATGATTTGGATCAGCTACAGATACCAGTTAAGGGGTGGGTCATGCTGTAAAAGTTAGATATAGGGATCTATACCTATAGAAGGGTCAAGAGGGCTTCTGTAATGAAGGCCTCTTTTTCCAAACTATTCCTCCATTCATAACTTAGTTTAAGTAAGATCTAATATAAAAAAAAAGAAAATATAGTTTGGTTTGATGGTCTGTTGTCCTTTAGACGAACAACTTGGGTTTTTGGTTTTCCCTTTCAAATTTTGGAGTCTATGGCGAGACGCGTTTTAAAGGATTAGGTAGTCCCCCGAATAGAATTGTTCGAGTAGGTTCGACTTGAAAAGTTGGGAGATCAGTGTAGGTTATGGTACCTAAAGTAGCCTTAAACTGAGATTTTCATTAATGAAAAGTGTGTTATAAATTGAATTCATTATTATCATTATTATTAAACTACATTGACTTTTCAAAGATTGAGGTTTAACAATGAACTGCATGTTAGCGTTAAATTCCATTTTAGTCTTTAACTTGTGTTAATACAAAACCTCTTTTTTGGCTGGGGGTGTTCAGAACCAGTACAATGTTTCAACATAGACAAAAGTAGTGATTAAGCAACTAGAAAATGTCATCTCACTGCTTCAACTCACTCTGGTCATCAGATTCCAACATGCAACACACAAAAAGATAGGTCTTAGTTTTTTAACAGATGTCAAGTTAAATCCTGTGGATTTAAACTGTTGCTATGGTTATTTTTAGTTGTGGGTTTTAGACGTAGTGTTTCTAAGTTCTAGTTGGAGCTGTTCCTTTTAACACCTAATTTAGTTTGGACCTATTTAGCTTATTTACTATCTTCTGCTTGGACAACCCTTTTTTCCCATGAGGTCTGTGAGTTTGTGAGATCTTTGTCTTTTGTGGAGTTATTGAACGCCTTGTAAGGTTTGACCTGGTTCCAATGTACCCATTTAACAATTGGCTCTTTTTGGCCTTTGCTGATTTTGATTTTGTAGACAACTGAAGACACTTTGTCTGTTGTCAGGTGAGGTCCAGTCCACCTGCGCATTAGTTTGCCGACCAATCATCATCTCGAAGGGAGAGATGCCAGTCGATGTGTGTGGTGTGGCCCTTATGGCCATGAGGAACAGAGGGAGTTTCACGTCCCAGTCCTTGTGGTTTGCGGCTACGTATTTCTTCAAAATACTCACCACAGTTCTGTTTGCTCTCTCAACTTGGCCTGAAGCCTGTGGGTGATAGCCAGTATGGAAGTTGGCTTTGACGCCTAGCATCTTCCACAGTTCTTTCATCGCTTCACCTGTGAAGTGTGTACCTTGGTCTGAGTTCACCCTGAGGGGAGTCCAAACCTTGAGAATACATGCTTTATTAGAAACATAGCAGTGGTTTGTGCCATGTAGTTAGGAGCTGCTAGGCATTCTACCCATTTGGTAAACGCGCAGGTTACCTTGAGAAAATACTTGTTTCCTCTAGAGCTCTTAGTGATTGGTCCAACCCAGTCGATCTGGAGGTCAGACCATGGAAATGCAATGCCTCTGCTTTGCAGTGGTGCTTTGTGGAGTGGTCTGGATGGCTGAAACTGGCCGCAGACCAGGCACCCTTCGATGTACTGTATTCTTTGACATCCTTTTTCATTCCAGGCCAATAGGCAATTTGTTTTAATGCTTTCAGCATGACGTTATCTCCCTTGTGTCCTATGGACAGGAGATCATGGGCATGAACTAACATCACCCCCCTGTGGTCATGGGGAACCACGAACACAGGTGAGGACGTTGGTCCATGAGCGAAAGTTAGGATGCCTTTGATTAGTTTTAGCTGTTTGCGCAGCTGATAGAGGATTTCAAGGTCTGGATCGGAATCCACTTCATCTTTGGACGGAGTATTTTTGTCTGGGTCAGTCAGGTACAGTATCATGGAGTTGATAGCAGGATCCAACTTCTGTAGTTGGATGATTTCTGGGTCTTTCAGTATGGGTTGTACAGAGACTGTGTTGTCAGCAGGTCTGGCTCAGCCTGTACACGTGTGACTGCCATTACCTCAAATGTAGGTCGTGTTGACTGAATTTTGATTAGCCAGGAGGGGTCAAAGGACCATGGAGGACCTTCAACGGCTCCACCCTTGGCTAAGGAGTCTGCAAGGTCATTGTAGAACGTCATTGCCTGGGACTCTTGAATGTCCTGGAACTTTCTTCCAGTAGATTTGTACGTCGTGTGATGTCACCAAGTGATCACATGCCATGAAAATATCTTTGTGTTTGACCACTTTTTTGTTGCTTGTGAGAAAACCGTTCTGTTTCCACAGAGCAAGATGACATGAGAAACTTAGACGGGCATAGTTAGAGAAGGTGCAGATGACTAGCGTCTGGATGGAGCGTTCTACTGCCATCTGGAGAGCTATTAGGATTCTTGCAATCTCAGCTTACTGAGAAGACTGAGAGCCTAATTTGTAGCTGAAAGTAATCTGTTCATGGTATTGGAGGAGGATCCCTCCAACATCTGCCTTGCAGATTTTTTCGTGGTGGAATGAACATCCATCCACGTACAGTGTTGTCATATCTTTGCAAATATTGCTATCAAAGTAGTGGTGATTTGGGTCCTCAGTTACTGAGGGTTTGTGCTCAGCTGGCGGTTGGGTGGCTGGTACGTCTTACGTACAATCTTGGCAGATTGCCAAGTCAGTGCCCAAACGTGACTTCTTGTTTTGTCCATAGCGGATGTCTAGGTTAAAGCTTTGAAGTGCCATGAGCCACGTGGCTACACGTGAGTTGGTCACCACACCATCTCTGATGCGTTAGCTGTTTAGGAAAGTTACTGGCTGGTGTTGTGTTTCAACAATGACTTTTTTTTGTCCACCAATGTAGCTGGATAAGTGTTTTACTGCCCACACAGTGGTCAGTAGAGCTTTCTCACAGTCTGAGTATTTTAATTCGGGCCTGCCATTGTCTTGCTGGCGTAGGCCACTACACGCTTGTCTTTGTTGTGTATTTGGTACAGACCTGCACTTATGCAATGAGCTGAGAAGCCCACTTCCAAGTGAAATTATTTGTTGTAGTCTGGGTAGACTAGACATGGGGCTGACTTGATCCTGTCTGTGAGAGCATCCATTGCCTGCTGTTGTTTGTCAGTCCAGACAAATGGGACGTCTTTCTTTAGGAGTTCGGTCATGTGATATATATTGCATATAACTAACATATACAGTACCACACAGATTGTGTGACAGGTTCTTGTACAGGTAATTGGTCATCATTAACTTCACACATACTCTCTCACTGGTCCATTTTCATCTTTAAATCACTTCTTGGTATGCTTCCTTCATACGTCTCCTACATGTCACTACGTGAGTGCAGCTACAGCATGCGCTTTCAGGACATTGTTGTGTGCAGTGTTCCATCAGTGGGGACTGAACTAGGCAAAAGGGCCTTCTTCTACTCTGCACCTGTTTCCTGGAAAACCTTGCAAAAAGATAAGATCTCAACATTGACCTTTCTAAGAGGCTTCAAACATCTGCTAAGTTCCTGGCAAAACCAATGCAGACATGTTCCTGTTTTAGTATTTTACATCGCTTTAAAAGCTGCTTTTGTTTAGTTTTTTTTAACATCATTTCTTCTATTTACTTTTCAATTTACCGATCAATCTACGTTCCCACCCTCATCTATGGTCATGAGCTTTGGGTTATGACCGAAAGAACAAGATCTCGGATACAAGCGGCTGAAATGAGTTTTCTCCGCAGGGTGTCTGGACTCTCCCTTAGAGATAGGGTGAGAAGCTCAGTCATCCGGGAGGGACTCGGAGTAGAGCCGCTGCTTCTCCACATCGAGAGGAGCCAGTTGAGGTGGCTCGGGCATCTGGTTAGGATGCCTCCTGGACGCCTCCCTGGTGAGGTGTTCCGGGCATGTCCCACCGGGAGGAGACCCAGAGGAAGACCCAGGACACGCTGGAGGGACTATGTTTCTCGGCTGGCCTGGGAACGCCTTGGGATTCCCCCAGAGGAGCTGCTCCAAGTGGCTGGGGAGAGGGAAGTCTGGGCCTCCCTACTTAGGCTGCTACCCCCGCGACCCGACCCCGGATAAGTCGAAGAAAATTGATGGATGGATGGACTTTTAAATTTATATGCTTTTTTATATTGCTCACTGTTGTCATTGAAGGATGCAAGGTTTTTTTGTGATTCACACCCCATGTGGTACACGTGGGGGAACAAAATTATGTCCACAGGGTCCCAGTTACATCCAACAATAATATGTTAAAAAAACAGTAATAAGATCTAAGATATAAACTGAGAAAAAAATCAACTAAATATAAACTAAGCACTAGTGGCTAGGGGTGTAACGGTACGCTAAAATCACATTTCGGTTCGGTTCAATTACAAGGAGGGATCGGTTCAGTTTATTTTCGGTACAAAAAAAAAGACAAAATGAAGACTTACAAAATGTTTATTTTGAAAATATGCCAAAAATACATTTGTATTGTATTGTAGTAATAAATGAAAGTGACCCATTTGGATGATATTTTAAATAAACAGCACTCTACAATAAATAAACTATCCATCCATCCATCCATCCATCCATTTTTGTCCTCTTATCCGGGGTCGGGTCGCGGGGGTAGCAGCCTAAGTAGGGAGGCCCAGACTTCCCTCTCCCCAGCCACTTGGAGCAGCTCCTCTGGGGGAATCCCAAGGCGTTCCCAGGCCAGCCGAGAAACATAGTCCCTCCAGCGTATCCTGGGTCTTCCTCTGGGTCTCCTCCCGGTGGGACATGCCCGGAACACCTCACCAGGGAGGCGTCCAGGAGGCATCCTAACCAGATGCCCGAGCCACCTCAACTGGCTCCTCTCGATGTGGAGAAGCAGCGGCTCTACTCCGAGTCCCTCCCGGATGACTGAGCTTCTCACCCTATCTCTAAGGGAGAGTCCAGACACCCTGCGGAGAAAACTCATTTCAGCCGCTTGTATCCGAGATCTCGTTCTTTCGGTCACAACCCAAAGCTCATGACCATAGATGAGGGTGGGAACGTAGATCGATCGGTAAATTGAGAGCTTTGCCTTTTGACTCAGCTCTCTCTTCACCACGACAGACCGGTACAGCGCCCGCTTCACTGCGGATGCTGCACCTATCCGCCTATCGATCTCACGCTCCAGTTTTCCCTCATTCGTGAACAAGACCCCGAGATACTTAAAGGACAACACCCACCATGTTTTCAAATTGCATCGCCATTAATATTTATTAGTTTATTTAAAAATAATACAGGAGCGTTTATTTATATTGTAGAGAAATAACGCTAAATGTGTTATTTCATGATTTATAGCAGATTTTAGCAGAAGCTCCAGGAAAAATCTGCTCCTCTCCATATATGGGCATTCACATGGGCATTCACGTCACTAAAGTGACCGCCTTGGAGTAACAGGCGGAGTTATAATAAGCATTCATCAACCTCCATGACCGTTGCTCTGAGCGAGGAAAAAAATAAGCGAAGCATTTTTAAATATTCCCTAAATCTGCCTGTTGATTAATCCTGCTGTCGCTCACTGATGTCTATCATATTCTGAGCGAGCATCCACATAGACACTAGTTTAATTCGCTTGATCACGACAAATTCATTAATTTCCGCATCGGCTTTTCTCTCCCCCCATGACCAGACAGGTCGGGAGTACAGAAAAGGCAGCCGCGCAACGGAGCTCTGCGCGCGTGCTCCCCGCAACAAGGCTGGGAGCCTGGGAAGGAGTCGAGCCCTGAGTCGGCACGAATTCGGAACTTCAAAAGTGACCAGCGGAACGGGGAGCCAGAGACGCACGGCTTGCTCCTCTGGGCAGAGGAGTGAGAGCAGCAACGGTCCGTAGCGGTGTTATAAAATAAATAATAAATAAAAACAGAGCGCTGGTCCATCTGTACACACAAATGCACCAGGAAATATGCAGTTTTTTAACTCCCACTCTCATAAACCTCCATGGAAACTCACTCCTGCCTTCTGCCTTCTGGGTGGAGACGTAACTGAAGTCACTTGACACTTCGGCACTCTTCGGACGGGTTTCCAGATTCATTCGGGACTGTTTTTTTTTTTTAACCCTCGCCTGGCCCAAATGCAAAAATGAAAGTAGACATCATATTAAATTACAGTAATTGTCCAATATGGTGAATTGTTACTGTCATGGTGGGTGTGGTATTGTCCTTTAAACTCCTCCACTTGGGGCACGAACTCCTCCCCGACCCGAAGAGGGCATGCTACCCTTTTCCGGCTCAAGACCATGGCCTTGGATTTGGAGGAACTGATCCTCATCCCGGCCGTATCACACTTGGCTGCAAACCGCTCCAGCGAAAGCTGTAGATCACGATCTGATGAAGCCAATAGGACCACATCATCTGCAAAAAACAGAGAAGCGATTCTAAGGCCACCAAAACGGATCCTCTCAACACCTTGGCTGCGCCTAGAAATTCTGTCCATAAAAGTTATGAACAGAATCGGTGACAAAGGGCAACCTTGGCGGAGTCCAACTCTCACTGGAAACGAGCCTGACTTACTGCCGGCAATGCGGACCAAGCTCTGACACCGGTCGTACAGGGACCTAACAGCCCATATCAATGGGCCTGGTACCCCATACTCCCGGAGTACCCCCCACAGAACCCCCGAGGGACGCGGTCGAATGCCTTTTCCAAGTCCACAAAGCACATGTAAACTGGTTGGGCAAACTCCCACGCGCCCTCCAGGACCCTGCTGAGGGTGTAGAGCTGGTCCAGTGTTCCACGACCAGCACGAAAACCACACTGCTCCTCCTGAATCCGAGGTTCGACTATCCGACGGACCCTCCTCTCCAGAACCCCTGAATAGACCTTACCAGGGAGGCTTAAGAGTGTGATCCCCCTATAGTTGGAACACACCCTACGGTCCCCCTTTTTGAATAGGGGAACCACCACCCCAGTCTGCCAATCCAAGGGAACTGCCCCCGATGTCCACGCGATATTGCAGAGTCGCGTAAGCCAACACAACCCCACAACATCCAGAGCCCTAAGGAACTCCGGGCGAATCTCATCCACCCCTGGAGCCCTGCCACCGCGGAGCTTTTTAACCACCTCGGTGACCTCAGCACCAGAGATTGGAGAACCCGACCCAAAGTCCCCAGGCTCCGCTTCCTCAGTGGAAGACGTGCCAGTAGGATTGAGGAGGTCTTCGAAGTATTCCGCCCACCGACTCACAACATCCCGAGTTGAGGTCAACAGCACGCCATCCCCACCATAAATGGTGTTGGTCGCGTACCGCTTTCCCCCCCTGAGACGCCGGATGGTGGACCAGAATCGCCTCGAAGCCGTACGGAAGTCATTCTCCATGGCCTCTCCGAACTCCTCCCACGCCCGAGTTTTTGCCTCAGCAACCACCCGAGCCGCATGCCGCTTGGACTGTCGGTACCTATCTGCTGCTTCCGGGGTCCCACAGGCCAAAAAGGCCCAATAGGACTCCTTCTTCAGCATGACAGCATCCCTCACCGCCGGTGTCCACCACCGGGTTCGAGGGTTGCCACCACGACAGGCACCAACAACCTTGCGGCCACAACTCTGATAAGCTGCCTCGACAATAGAGGCGCGGAACATGGCCCACTCGGACTCAATGTCCCCCGCCTCCCTCGGAACGTGTTCAAAGCTCTCCCGGAGGTGGGAGTTAAAGCTCCGTCTTACGGGAGACTCTGCCAGACGTTCCCAGCAGACCCTCACAATACGTTTGGGTCTGCCAGGTCTGACCGGCATCCTCCCCCACCATCGGAGTAAACTCACCACCAGGTAGTGGTCAGTGGACAGCTCCGCCCCTCTCTTCACCCGAGTGTCCAGGACATGCGGCCATAGATCAGATGAGATGACAACAAAGTCGATCATCGAACTGCGACCTAGGATGTCCTGGTGCCAAGAGTACATATGTACACCCTTTTTCCTGAACATGGTGTTCGTTATGGACAATCCATGACGAGCACAGAAGTCCAATAACAGAACACCACTCGGGTTCAGATCAAGGGGGCCATTCCTCCCAACCACACCCCCCCAGGTCTCACTGTCATTGCCCACGTGAGCGTTGAATTCCCCCAGTAGAACAAGGGAGTCCCCAGGAGGCGCACTCTCCAATACCCCCTCCAAGGACTCCAAAAAGGGTGGGTAATCTGCGCTGCCGTTTGGCGGATAGGCACAAACAACCGTCATGGGGCGGCCATGGTGTAGTGGTAATGGCAGTTGTCCCCCGATCGGAAGGTTGGCGGTTCGAATCCCGGTTCCCCACACCATGTGTTGTTGTGTCCTTGGGCAAGACACTTAACCCCGAGTTGCTCCCGGTAGGACTGGAAAGCACCTTGCATGGTAGTCTGCCTCTACCGGTGTATGAATGTGTGTAGCATTCAATGTGTGTAGCACTTTGAGATTTTCACTAATGAAAAGTGCGTTATAAATTGAATTCATTATTATTATTATTATTATTATTATTTTTATTATCAGAGCCCGTCCCCCCACACGTAGGCGAAGGGAGGCTACCCTCTCGTTCACCGGGGTGAACCCCAACGTACAGGCAACAAGATGGGATGCAACAAGTATGCCCACTCCTGCTTGACGCCTTTCACCAGGGGCAACTCCAGAGTGGAAGAGTGTCCAATCCCTCTCAAGGAAACTGGTTCCAGAGCCATGTGTTGAGGTGAGTCCGATTATTTCTAGACGGAACCTCTCAACCTCACACACTAACTCAGGCTCCTTCCCCACCAGAGAGGTGACATTCCATGTCCCAATGGCCAGCTTCTGTAGCCAAGGATCAGACCACCAGGGTCCCCGCCCTCGGCCACCACCCATCCCACATTGCACCTCGACCCCTTTGGCCCTTCCCATAGGTGGTGAGCCCATGGGAAGGGGGACCCACGTCTCCTCTTCGGGCTGTGCCCGGCCGAGCTCCATGGGTAAAAGCTCGGCCACCAGGCGCTCGCCAACGTGCCCCACCTCCGGGCCTGGCTCCAGAGTGGGGCCCCGGTGACCCACGTCCGGGCGAGGGAACATTCTGTCCAATTATTGTACTCATCATTGGGGTCTTTGGGCTAAATAAACTATATTAACAATAATAAAAATCTTAATAAATACAATGGTCTAGTGGCAGGGCTTTTGACTACGGATCCGAAGGTCGCGGGTTCGCGCCCCGGCCACTACCCAGCTTGGGGTGTCTATGAGTGCACACCTATTTCTCCAGCTCCCCGAGCGCTTTCGGGCTGCTCACTGCACCACCTGGTAGGTGGTTGGGTTAAATGCAGAGACGAATTTCGTCTGTGTATGGGAACATACGCAGATGACAGGAATAGACATTATTATTATTATTATTATAACAGTCAGAACCAGAACAATAAGCAGCAACAGACTGTTTACAATCTAACTAATCAAGTTTTTGTCCAGTAGCAGCAGTGTGGCTGTATTTGTCCTCATTACTCACAACCTCTTCTTGGACCTGCTTCCAGGTGGGACAGGTCCTGGAAAAGTTCAGAGTTCAGTTCAGTCATCACACACTTCTTAGCTGCATCAGGTGATCTCTGGTGGATGTCTGTCCAAGACTGAAAAAAAAAACCACAGAGGTAAAAAGATAAGATAATAAGATAATGATTTTAAATAATAATAAATAAATAATAAATAATAATTATAATAAAAGAACAATACCTCTTGAACGGTTGAATCTCGGTGAACGGTTGAGAAACGCAATTTCAATCCTGTTTATGTCCTGTACATATTGCAGTTCTGACAATAAAGTTGACTTTGACTTTGACTTTTGACTTTGACTTTGATCTCCCACTCATCATCAGGGCGTCAGCTCCAAGACTTGTTGACAATCAGTTTTAGTTTTTTCATAAAGAGCTGAACTTTTTGACGTAAGTGTTGACGTGATGGATGTTTGTAGCGAGGATCAGTACCTTTAAAGCCTGCGCATAAAACAACATTCAGACTTAGATTCAGATATTTAAAAACTCATACAGTTTGCGTTATTGCTCTGGACCGACCTGAATTACCTGATGAAGTAATTTTTATGCAGCTGCTGTTGTTAGCGCTGTTTGTTTGTAACAAGCTGAGTGCTTTTCTTCGTTCACGTTCTGATGAAGTAGTTTTAATGCAGCTCAGCTGTTGTTGTAGCGCAGTTTGAAACAAGCTGCTGTTTCTTCGTTCACGTTCGGGTGACGTCATTTCCAGCGCGTTCACGTTAGACGTGTTGCTGCAGATCCAGTCTTGTAAAACAACGTCCACACAGCTTTGAATGTACGCTCGTCAAAAAAGCCATTACGTTCCCAAACAGAAGACAGCACACGACATGCTATCGGCTAAATGCTGCGGGTGCTTCGCGTGCTGCGCGATAATAGCTCCGTGCTGAAATGCGCCCAGGAAATTTAGTTCCGTGGTGCATATATTCCCTCGTTAATAACGTTCAATGAGTGAAAAAATAACCAAAACTGTACGCAGGTGGGCCGAACCGAACGAGCTGTACCGAAACGGTTCGGTACATCCACTTGTACCGTTACATGCCTACTAGTGGCATAAAAACATTACGCTGAACAGCAGCATGAACATGAGTCTGTGTGAGTAGATGAGCACGAACGAACACATCAACATACTGTACAACAGATCAGGAGCAACATGATGTAATTTTTTCACAGTCTCTTCCTGCATCTGGAGGTGTAAATGTCTGTGATGGTGAGGAGACTGACTCCAACATCTTCTGTGCAGCCTTCACCACTCTCTGTAGAGCTTTTCTTTCTGCAGCTGTGCAGCCTCCATGCCACACGTTGATGCTGGAGCACAGGACACTCTCCACTGCACACCTGTAGAAGGAGGTGAGGACTGAGCTTCTCAGACCAGCTCGTCTCAGTCGTCTGAGGAAGTAGAGTCTCTGATGAACTTTCTTGATCAGGCTGGTGGTGTTGTTGCTCCAGCTGAGATTGTTGTTCATGTGTACACCCAAGTTCTTGTAGCTAGAGACCACTTCCACCACAGGTCCTCTTTTTTTCCAGGGGGTGTGTTTGTTCCTTCTGAAGTCCACAGTCATCTCTTTTGTCTTCTTCATATTGATGTGTAGATTATTATCCTTGCACCAGCTCTCCAGGTGTTCCACCTCCTGCCTCTAGCTGGACTAATCATTGTTCATGCTGCATCCCACCACAGCTGTATCATCTGCAAACTTTACAATATGACAGTCTGGATGGGTAGTTGCACAATCATATTCATTCATTCATTCAACCTTTATTTAGTCAGGTAAATCTTTTGAACCTCATGGGCTCATTTACGAAAGCGACCTGCTAAAACTAAAGAACAATGAACAGCAGTGATAGAATTTCATTAAACAATAAACAAACAAACAATAAACAATAGAAAACAAAAAGAGAGAAAAAAACAAAAGATTTTTTTTTCTTTTTTTTTTAACAAAGTATCAAAAAACTAGCAAAACATTATAAGGTAGACGTATAAAATCAAAGACAGGAACAAATCTGCATTGGTTTTTGCCAGGATTCCAACAGATTCTGAAAACCATTTAGAGAAGTCAAGGTCGAGAGCTTCAGATCTTTTTGTAAGATATTCCATGAAGCAGGAGCAGAGTAGGAGAAGGCCCTTTTTCCAAGTTCAGTCCTCACTGACGGAACACTGCAGGTAATCATGTCCTGAGAGCGCACGCTGTAGCTGCACTCACGCAAAGACATGTAGGAGGAGATGTATGAGGGCAGCAGACCAAGAAGTGATTTAAAGATGAAAATGTACCAGTGGAAGAGTCTGCGTGAGGTTAATGATGTCCAGTTAACCAGTGAATACAGGGTGCAGTGGTGGGTACGATAATCACAACCAGTTATGAATCTTAGTGCACCATGATAGACAACATCCAACATCCGCAGGGTGCTTGTAGGAGCATTCATGTAGAGAATGTCACCGTAATCAATGGAGGGAAGGAAAGTCACAGATACAAGGCGTTTCCTAACATTCAGTGATAGACATGATCTGTTTCTGAAAAAGAAACCCAGTTTAACTTTCAGTTTCTTCACTAGGTTTTCCACGTGGAGTTTAAAAGAGAGATGTGAATCGATCAGGATACCCAGATATTTATAGGAATCAACAAACTCAATAGGGACACCATTTGAAGATAAAATCAGAGGAGGATCTGCTGGAACCGCCTTCCTATTTGAAAAAAACATCCCTTTTGTTTTATCAGCATTTAGGACAAGTTTGAGACGGAACTTGTCCTAAATGCTGATAAAACAAAAGGGATGTTTTTTTCAAATATGTGAGCAGAGTGAACAGAAGAGGGCTCAACACACATCCCTGAGGAGAACCAGTGCTGAGGGTTATGGTGGAAGAGTTAAAGTTGTGGATCCTCACTGACTGAGGTCTGTTAAGAAGTCTAGAACCCAGTTACAAAGGGAGGGGCTTAGTCCTAGTGTGGATAGTTTGTCCATCAGGGTTTGGGGGATCATGGTGTTGAAGCAGATGTGAAGTCCACAAAGAGCATATGGACGTAGGAGTCCTTCTGCTCCAGGTGGGTGAGAGCAGAGTGGACCATAGAGGAGATGGTATCCTCTGTTGATCGGTTCTCATGGTATGCATACTGATGAGGGTCCTCGTTGATGTTGATGGTTGTTTTGATGCGGGTCATGACAAGTTTTTCGAAGCATTTAGCAACTATTGGGGTGAGGACCACTGGCCGATGGTCATTCAGACCAGTCACTGTAGAGTTTTTTGGGACTGGGATGATGTAGTCTTCAGGCAGGTGGGAACTGTTGCCAGGATAAGTGAGTTGTTAAAGATGTCGGTCAGCACCTCGCAGAGCTGATCGGCACATTGTTTCAACAAGTTCCTGGGGATGTTGTCTGGGCCGATTGCCTTGTGCAGATTAACCCTCCTGAAAGCACTCCTTATTGTTGCTGGGGTCACGCTGAGCAGCTCTTCATCTGGTGGTGAGGTGAGTCTGGTGCTGGGTGGTCTGTTCAGGTCCTCAAAGCGTGCATAGAGCTTGTTGAGGGCATCAGACAGTGATGGGTCTTTGGGGCATTGTTTGCTCCTGCCTTTTTTGTTATACAATGCCCCTCCACATGCTCCGCAGGTCTTGTGAGGTGAATTGACCCTCGATCCTCTGTGCATGTGTGCTTGGCCCTCTTCATACCAGTAACCTGTTATTTCCTTGTCCTTCTCAGCTCTTGTGAGTTTCCAGACCTGAAGGCAGTGTTCCTGCCTTCCTGCAGGGTTCGAACCTTGCATTCAACCAAGTTTTTCCAGCACTTTGAGATTTTTGTTAATGAAAAGTGCGTTACAAATTAAATTCATTATTATTATTATTATTCCATTTGGGTAAGGTTTAACTTTTAACCTTATTCTAAGGTGAAAACGTTGCGTTCTTTGTTTAAAACAGGTCTTTCCTGTATATGTCTTTGAGATTCATTGAGAATAACCTGTAGAAATAAAGGTTGAATTGAAAACAAAACCTGTTAGTCCTTTTTAGAGAGATAAAATTGATTCGGATTTTTGAATTAAGCAGCGTGAAAAACAGAAGAAAAAAAAAACGGGTTGAGTGCCAAGATATGATGGCTGGATGGGAAGAAATACAGCACTGGGATGCGGGGTAGTGGGTTTAGAGAGAAAATCCATGTTTTTTGTGCCAAGAAAGATAAAAATGAGAGTAATGTGCTCAGATGCAGCATGTTAGCACTGGGTGAGGGAGGACTTTGAGGAAGGGTTGTAGGTGATGGGGTGGGGGAGGCAATATGAGTGAGGTGGACAGATGGAAAACAGAGAGTTGAGAGTGCGGAGGGGGACAGAACTGGACATGAACACATCCGGAGGGGACATGGCTCAACATGCTGGCTCAGTCCAGTTGGGTCAATGCTCTGTACAAACCAACAAACAAATCCATTTACCTCCCAGCCCGCTCAGAACCACATGCTTACCAGAGACACTCGTGCTCAAAATGCCACAGTTCTGGTTGGAGCAGTCCAGTGGGGCAGGCGGGCAGACAGGCGAGGGCCCCGGACTAATGGAAACGCCACACTCGTTACTCTAACACTGGGTGACAAGGGCACCTTGGGCTGCAGATGTTCCTGCTGATGACAGATGGAGCCTGGCACTGCCAGGGGACAGTGGACCGGGCCGACGCCAGCTCTGTGCCACCTGCCCCCCTCCACACAAACATACACTCACCCCCACCCCCCTTTGGCACATCTCTCCAACACTGGTGCTCTGCCTTCCTGTAACCTCCATCTCACAATCACTCCTCTCTCAGTCTGTGGGAGGATGCTCTTCATCCTCTGCCCACTATGAGGATGACTGTTATTGAACAGAAAGCTGGGACTGGCTTAGTGTGCTGGTGCGTTCAAACTGGCGATGGTTCAGTCTCGTTCTGAGCTGCAAGGTTCAGACAAGTTCTGTGACAAATGTTTGCTATGCATGTTTTAATTCTCATATCTGATGACTGAGCCATGCAGTGAGTTTCAGATCTTCTAATGCATCGTAGAGACAATGTAATGCTACCATTTATCATCATGGAGGCAATGACAGTCTCCTGGAGGTGATTTACTGGTCTGGCTCAAACAGACAGTCCACCAGGATCATTTTCTCCATGCTGTTGGGAGCCAGATCATCAAAATGTTCTCACGATGAGGCGTCTGCTTTCTACTCATGCTGATGGACCAGCCCAAGTGCTACCAGAAACCCCTCTTAAAGTGACCGTTTGGAGTTCTTAAATAGGGTTTCTGTGTGAAGTTGATGAGAAGTTCATGTCTTACCTCCATGCCACTCAAATTGTGGTGCAAGCACACCTGATGGTAGAGAGAGATGAAAAATGATGAGCGGTTCAAACAAATGTAAATTTTGGTTCAAATTGAGAAAGGTTGAAACAAATATGCAACATTTTAAGAACCCCTTTGGAAGTTGGAATGGATTATGGATTACCGATTTTTTACAGGTGCAAGCATCAGTTCATCTATAGCAGTGGTGTCCAGTCCTGGCCTCTAGGGGCCACTATCCTGCATGTTATAGCAGTTTCCCTGCAGGTCTTCAAGTTCTACAGAAGCCTGTTATGTTCACTCATTCATTGAAATCAGGTATCAAAGCAGAAAAATGTCGGAAGCGTTCAGGAAAGTGGCCCTTGAGGACTAGGACTGGAAAAAACTGCTCCATATAACCAGCTGGAAAGATGCACAAGAGTTGGAACATGTGGCTTTTGTTTCCTATTAGCTCGAAGGAAAAAAGAGTCAATACTGTATATGGAACTATTAAATCAGAAACTGCAGCCTTTAACCAAGACTGTGAGGGTGGAAGCCTGCCTGACACTCAGTGGCAACTCATTCCACAGTCTTGGACCTGCAACAGAGAATGCCCTGTCCCCTCTGAGCTTACGGCGAGTTTCTGGAACTGAGAGAAGCATCTGGTCTGCTGACCTCAGAGAGCGTGGTGGGACATATGTCTGCAGAAGGTCAGTGAGATAAAATGGAGTGGAACTGTTCAGAGATTTAAAAACATACATGAGTATTTTAAACTGGATCCGAAGGTGAATGGGGAGCCAGTGCAGGGAGGCCAAAACTGGTGTGATGTGCTCGCTATGGCCTGTACCAGTTAAAAATCAGGCTGCAGCATTTTGGACCAGCTGTAGCCGTGCAATGGAGGACTGACTGGTTCTGAACAGAAGTGAATTGCAGTAATCAAGCCTCGATGTTATGAAAGCATGGATTACTGTCTCAATATTTCTTTTCACTACTATGCTGATGATGTACCAATTTATTTACCAATGAAACCCAAAAACAGTAATCTTCTCACTCCTTATGCTGATTGTATTGCCGACATTAAACAGTGGCTTCACCATAATTTTTTGTTTTTAAATGAAGGAAAGACAGAATGCATCTTCTTCGGTGATGATGCTCCCTGTAACTTTGGTGCTCTAACTTCCAAATGCAGACCAACAGTTAAAAACTTGGGGGTGACATTTGAAAAGGACTTAAAACTTGATAAACAAATAGCCTCTGCAGTCAAGGCCTGTTTTTATCAAGTTACGTCTTTTATACAAAGTTAAGCCTTTTTTAAATCGTTTTGATTTAGAAAAGGCCATTCATGCTTTTATCACCTCAAGGCTTGACTACTGTAATTCCCTATATGCGGGAATCTCCCAATCCTCCATTAGACGCCTTCAATTGGTCCAAAATGCTGCAGCTAGACTTTTAACCAACACCTCCAGACGTGAACACATTACCCCTGTTTTATTTTCTCTCCATTGGCTTCCAATTGATTTTAGAATTAAATTAAAAATTTTATTATTCACTTTTAAAGCTCTTAATGGTCTTGCCCCACTGTATTTGACTGATCTTGTAACTGTCCGTGAATATAGGAGAACACTGAGATCATCAAATACATTTCTCCTGTCTGTTCCAAAGACCAACTACAAACGTTGGGGTGACCGGGCCTTTTCTGTCGTTGCACCCAGTCTCTGGAATAAGCTACCTCTGGACTTGTGCTCCATCACTCATATGGTGTTTTTTTTAAATCTAATCTTAAAACCTTTTTATTCAGGCAGGCTTTTAATACCTAGTACAGTAGTTCTTTGACATTCTTGTTATGTCTTAATTGTTTTTAATTTTTAACTGGCTGTTTTTATTTTTATTTTAATTGTTAGTTTTATACTTCTGTATTGTTCAGCACTTTGTGCACCCTCTGGCTGTTGAAAAGGGCTATATAAATAAAGTTTGTTTGATTGATTGATTGATTGATTGATTGATTGATTGATTGATTGATTAATTGATTGATTGATTGATTGGATAGTTGGGCTCACCTGGGAGGGTCTCAAACCCGGAAGTGGAGGACCGCTGAGAATTGGAGTTTGATTCTCTCCTCCTTTCACGGAAGCGATCGTCAATTGAGATAGCGAGGTCGATGAGTTGATCAAGGTTCTCAGGCTCATCCCGATTGGCGATTTGGTCTTTAAGAAGATCAGAAAGAGAATTTAGGAAAGTACCTTGCAGTGCCAGTTCACCCCATCCGGTCTGGGCGGCGAGGATCCGGACTCCAATTTGTAATCTGATACAGCTAGACGGCCTTGGCGTAGATTCAGAACACGTTTGACAGCATTTGGTGCCTGCAGGGGGCAATCAAAGATCCTGCGAAACTCTTTTAACAATTGATCATAGGACGCCAAGGGTTTATCATGGCTCTGAAGAAAAGAGTTGGCCCAACGAAGGGCATTACCTTTGAGTTGGCCTACAAAGTAGATTATTTTATCAATACGCATACCGCGAGAACCGATCAACAGAGGACGCCATTTCTTCCGTGGTCCACACTGCTCTCACCCACCTGGATCAGAAGGACTCATACGTGCGTCTGCTCTTTGTGGACTTCACATCTGCCTTCAACACCATGATCCCCCAAACTCTGATAGACAAACTATCTACACTTGGACTAAGCCCCTCTATTTGTAACTGGGTACTAGACTTCTTAACAGACAGACCACAGTCCGTGAAGATCCACAACTTCTCCTCCTCCACCATAACCCTCAGCACTGGCTCTCCTCAAGGATGTGTGCTGAGCCCCCTTCTGTTCACTCTGCTCACATATGATTGTACAGCCACACTTCCAGGCTGTCATATTGTTAAGTTTGCAGATGATACAGCGGTGGTGGGATGCATCACAAACAATGATGAGTCCAGCTACAGACAGGAGGTGGAACACCTGGAGAGCTGGTGCAAAGAGAATAATCTTCACATGAATGTGAAGAAGACAAAGGAGATGATTGTGGACTTCAGAAGGAACAAACACACCCATGCCCCACTGAAAATAGGTGGGTCTGCAGTGGAAGTGGTCTCCAGCTACAAATACTTGGGTGTACACTTGAATGATAACCTCAGCTGGAGCAACAACACCACCAGCCTGATCAAGAAAGGTCATCAGAGACTCTACTTCCTCAGACGGCTGAGACGTGCTGGTCTGAGCAGCCCAGTTCTCACCTCGTTCTACAGGTGTGCAGTGGAGAGCATCCTGTGCTCCAGCATCAACGTGTGGCATGGAGGCTGCACAGTTGCAGAGAGGAAAGCTCTACAGAGAGTGGTGAAGGCTGCACAGAAGATGTTGGAGTCAGTCTCCCCACCATCACAGACATTTACACCTCCAGATGCAGGAAAAGAGCCACCTGCATCATGAAAGACCTCACTCATCCAGCACACTCACTCTTTGCCCCACTCCCCTCAGGACGGAGGTTGAGGAGCATCAAATGTAGAACCACTAGACTGAGGAACAGCTTCTACCCTGAGGCTGTTAGACTCATGAATAAATAAAAATAAAATAAAAATAGGACACCTAGGCGCAGCCAAGGTGTTGAGAGGATCTGTTTTGGTGACCTTAGAATCGCTTCTCTGTTTTTTGCAGATGATGTGGTCCTACTGGCTTCATCAGTTCGTGATTTACAACTTTCACTGGAGCGGTTTGCAGCCGAGTGTGATGCGGCCGGGATGAGGATCAGTTCCTCCAAATCCGAGGCCATGGTCTTGAGCCGGAAAAGGGTAGCATGCCCTCTCCGGGTCGGGGAGGAGGTCCTGCCCCAAGTGGAGGAGTTTAAGTATCTCGGGATCTTGTTCACGAATGAGGGAAAACTGGAGCGTGAGATCGATAGGCGGATAGGTGCAGCGTCCGCAGTGAAGCGGGCGCTGTACCGGTCTGTCGTGGTGAAGAGAGAGCTGAGTCAAAAGGCAAAGCTCTCAATTTACCGATCGATCTACGTTCCCACCCTCATCTATGGTCATGAGCTTTGGGTTATGACCGAAAGAACAAGATCTCGGATACAAGCGGCTGAAATGAGTTTTCTCCGCAGGGTGTCTGGACTCTCCCTTAGAGATAGGGTGAGAAGCTCAGTCATCCGGGAGGGACTCGGAGTAGAGCCGCTGCTTCTCCACATCGAGAGGAGCCAGTTGAGGTGGCTCGGGCATCTGGTTAGGATGCCTCCTGGACGCCTCCCTGGTGAGGTGTTCCGGGCATGTCCCACCGGGAGGAGACCCAGAGGAAGACCCAGGATACGCTGGAGGGACTATGTTTCTCGGCTGGCCTGGGAACGCCTTGGGATTCCCCCAGAGGAGCTGCTCCAAGTGGCTGGGGAGAGGGAAGTCTGGGCCTCCCTACTTAGGCTGCTACCCCCGCGACCCGACCCCGGATAAGCGGAAGAAGATGGATAGATGGATGGAAAATAGAAAATAAACACTGCAAAATATCACATCATTCATTCATTCATTCATTCAACCTTTATTTATACAGGCTAGCCTTGTTGAGTCACGGGGACTCATTTACAAGCGGGACCTGTCTCACTCACACCCAGGGTCAATTTAGAGTCACCAATCAGCCTAACAAGCATGTTTTTTGGTCTGTGGGAGGAAACCGGAGTACCCGGAGGAAACCCACGCATGCACGGGGAGAACATGCAAACTCCACCCAGAAAGGCCCCGGACCGGGATTTGAACCGGCAACCTTCTCGCTGAGAGGCAGCAGCTCTACCAGTTGTGCCACCGTGCTGCCCACATCATACTGATGCTGATCTGTTTTCTTGTTGCTGTGTTCATCTGTGACCATCTGCTCATACAAACTCATGTTCGTGCTGCTGTTTATTTCCACTATATTAGGCTTAGTGTATTACTAGTTGATGTTTTTCTTAGTTAATTCTAGATGTTATTACTGTTTTTCTCTTGCATTTGTTGTTGGATGTAACTGGGACCCCGTGTACATAATCTCGTTTTCATCACATGTACCACATGCGGTGCAAATGACAATAAAGACTCTCTGACTCTGACTCTGACTCTGATTTTGGCTGAGTCCGAGGAGTACAGAGAAGGAGCCCCTTCAAAGGCGAGTCTGCACTGCAACAAGAAACCTCCACATTGGTCGGGGTCTCCTGCGAAGAGCTTGGAGGGTTTCACAATTAATTGTTGAACGGGAAGCGTTGGACCAGAATTCTCATGGGGGACCACAGGAGCTGACAGAACGGTAGGAACTGGGGGGGAAGAAGGTTGAAGTTGACGTTTAATGGAAAATACTATACCTCCAAGTTCTTGTAAGTTGGACTGGACGGTTCGCTGTTGAGTCAAGACTTGTTGTAACATTTCATCCAACTTGTTGATCCTTTCCACCTGGGGAGCGGGGGCGTTCTGCTTGGTCTCATTCTGGGTCTTTTGTGGCTGGAGCATTTCTGTTATAAACTCAAGGAACCCAGATTGGAATGAGACCCAGTACGAGACAGACACGGGGAAATACAAAATAACAGTGTTTATTTATTTACAGTGAAACACACTACTGTAGTCGTCTTTCTGCAACTCCTAGAAGAAAGGGAAATGGTGATCAGAGAGGATATCCATGGGAGAACTAAGAATGAAGATTGATATTTTTGTTTCTTCTTACAGGTCTTGGAGAGTAGTGAAGTCCAATCCTCCAATCCAGTAAGAGTTTGCAGAGAGGAGTCCAGACGGAAATCCAAGGGGAATGAGGAAGGCAGGCAACTGGTGGAACACGACACAGGGAGTCCAAAGCAGGACACAAGGAGAGTCAAACCAGAGCACGGGGAGAATCCAAAGCAAGTCACAAGATGAACCTGAGCAGGACCAGAGGAATCCAATTCAGGTCACGAGGAGAACCAAGGCCAAGGAACCAGGGAAACTGGAAACAAGAACACAAGGTGAACAAATCCTTTGCTAGAGATAATGTTCGGACCAGAGGCACGGAATACCATAAGAGGTGATATGCTCCAGCGAAGAGTAGCACTAGACTGCAGCCTTAAGTAGAGGGTGAAGCTCGTCAGGATGATGTCCGCCAGGTGCTGTCAATCAGCAGCCATCTTGGAGAGCAGGTTGCAGGCAGTGGTACCCTTACACTTTCCCCTTTTCATATCTAAGATTATTATTCTGATAAGAAGAAGAAGGCCGTGCTGAAAAAATTAGCTGCAGCTTCGTACACTTAGTCCATCTTTCAGGCGATTGTGCATACATGTTCTCGCTGTACCTCGGTGCAATGATAATAAAGCTTATTCTGATTCGGACTCTTTTGTTGTCGTTACAATGTTGTCTTCCCTCTCTGTTAAGAAATCAGATCTCTCTTGTAAATGAGTCCCCGAGGCTCAATGGGATTAACCTGTCTAAATACTGAACGAATGAATATGAACAGCTAAAATTTTTATAGATCTGTGTCCAGAAGAACACATTCATAAAAATAGTTAGGATCTCATAGATCTCTGTCCAGAAGAGTGCTATCAAACAATAATAATAATGAATTCAATTTATAACGCATTTTTCATTAATGAAAATCTCAAAGTGCTACAAAGTGCAACAGAATTAAATGTCAATAAAACAAATCAAATCAATAACAGTATCAACTAAGATCAAAAGTAGAATCATGAGGAGGTAGAGTATGCTCGGTCGAAAAGAAAGGTCTTCAAGCCGCTCTTAAAGTCAACCACAGACTGTGGGGCTCTCAGACAGTCAGGAAGAGAGTTCCACAGGCGGGGGGCAGCCACACTGAAAGCCCGGTCTCCCATGGTCCTTAATTTGGTTCTCGGAATGTGAAGGAGATTACTGTTCTGTGACCGCAGCGAACGGGTGGATGAGTATGGAATAAGAATATCCTTCAGATAATCTGGTGTCTTATAATGTTTTGCTAGTTTTTTGATACTTTGTTAAAAAAAAATATATATATATATATATATTTTTTTTTTTCTTTCTCTCTTTTGTTTTCTATTGTTTATTGTTTGTTTGTTTATTGTTTATTGTTTAAGGAAATTCTATCATTGCTGTTCATCGTTCTTTAGTTTTAGCAGGTCGCTTTCGTAAATGAGCCCATGAGGTTCAAAAGATTTACCTGACTAAATAAAGGTTGAATGAATGGTGAAGTTCCATGTAAGCATTGATGTGTAATGAGAGCAGTTTTGTACTGAATTCTGTAGGTGACAGGAAGCCAATGAAGGTTATGGAGAATGGGTGTAATATGTTCAAATTTACGAACTCTCAACAAGATCCTTGCTGCACTGTTTTGAATATATTGAAGTTTCTGAAGGTTTTTGCCAGGGATTCCAATAAACAGGGAGTTGCAGTAGTCATAGAATTGCTGCTGTATTCAATCATACTCATCCTAGAGATACTTTATTGTCATTCGCAACACATATGGTAGATGTGGTAGAATGAAATTATGTTCACAGGGTCCCAGTTATATCCAACAATAAAATGTAAAATAAAAAAAATAAAAACATTATCCGCTCCTGATTCTTGGAATATAATAATAATAATAAATAATAATAATAATAAACTTTATTTGTATAGCACCTTCCTACAATGCCTTGCATTGACCAATGTGCTTAACAGGATAAAAAGATGAATAAACTGGAACAATAAATCAATGAAAATAGAATAAGAAACAACAGCAATAAAAGAAGGCAATGGAAATAAAAAATGCTACATACTAAAATACCAAAAGTAATAAAAGTTACACACTGAAAGCTTTTTTGAACAAGTGGAAATAAAAAGGCAATGGAAATAAAAAATGCTACATATTAAAATACCAAAAGTAATAAAAGTTACACACTGAAAGCTTTTTTGAACAAGTGGGTCTTCAGTCTGGTTTTGAACAGAGTCAGATCAGAGGTGGCACGCAGCTCAAGGGGGAGAATATCTTACAAAAAGATCTGAAGCTCTTGACCTTGACTTCTCTAAATGGTTTTCAGAATCTGTTGGAATCCTGGCAAAAACCAATGCAGATTTGTTCCTGCTCTTGATTTTCTGCCTTATAATCTGTCTGTTTTGCTACTTTGACATGTTTTTTAACTTGTTAAAAAATTCTGTATTTCTCTCTTATGTTTGTCTATTGTTGATTGTCCAAGGAAAGTCTACTGTTGCTGTTGTCATCATTCTTTAGTTTGTAGACAGGTCTCTGTTGTAAATGAGTCCTCGAGGCTCAATGACATTAACCTGACTAAATAAAGGTTGAATGAAAAAAAAAACTAAGCACTAATAGCATAAAAACAATAAACACAATACGCCGAACAGCAGCACGAACACGAGTCTGTGTGAGCAGATGATCATGAGTCTGCTGGTGAAGATTATCAGTCATCCAGGAAATAATAAAATCAAAAAAACGTTCAATACAGAAACAACTGGACTTTATTTGTAACAGAAGACTTCATCCGAGGAGCTTTCTCAATTCAAAGAGCAGAGAGTTTGTGGTTCAGGTTATAAAGGCTGAGATAAGATACAACATACATATGTAGATTAACAAATCACACCTCACACCTTAACAGTAGGTGTTTCTTAAGGTCTTTGTTAGTCTAATTCACAGATGAGGCTCCTCTGTTCCCATCAAGTGTGAAAATCATCTGGGAATCAGTCCTAAAGTTGCATTATACGTTTTTGAAAGTTGGAATCTCAGACTTCCTCCTCTGTTAAGAGAAGGTTTTTCTCTCTTAAAATAAACAGCTTCTTTCACCCCCCTCTCAAACCATCTGTGCTCTCTGTCCAAAATATGTACATTCTGGTTCCTCAAATGAGTGTCCCTTGTCCGTGAGGTGGAGGTGAACAGCTGAGTTTTGTCCAGAGGAGGTTGCTCTCCTGTGTTGGGACATTCGTCTGTGAAGAGGCGGTTTTGTTTCCCCAATGTAGAGGTCTGGACAGTCCTCGCTGCACTGGACCACATACACTACACCACTTTGTTTGTGTGTAGGTTAAGAAACCCCTACTGTTAAGGTGTGAGGTGTGATTTGTCAATCTACATAGGTATGTGTGTATCTTATCTCAGCCTTTAAAACCTGAACCCCACTCTCTGCTCTTTGAATTGAGAAAGCTCCTCGGATGAAGAGTGAAACGTCTTCTGTTACAAATAAAGTTCAGTTGTTTTTGTATTAAACGTCTTTTGATTTTATGATCATGAGTCAACGGCAATATGAAACAGATCAGTAAACAGATCACCTTGTTTCTTCAGCTAAATTTATTGAAATTCCAGGAATTGGTAGAATATAGTATTTTATCAGTTATGTATAGGGCTCATAATAACACATTACCTTTAAATATCCAAAGAAATTTTATAAAAAGACAAAGTTATTACAATCTCAAAGGGACAGAGATATTCATCAAACCACAATTCAGAACCAGCTTAAAGGGACGGTCTACCTCAATTCAGGGAGTTCGATTGTGGAATGCTCTGGAGAGTGATGTTAAAAATGCAAAATCAATGTATACATTTAAGAAAAAGGTCAAAAAGGACTTGCTCAAAAACTATATATAATGTAGCTTAGTGTGTGTTTGTGTATCAAAGTCAACTTTATTGTCACAACTGCAATATGTACAGGACATACACAGGATTGAAATTGCATTTCTCTCATTCCCTCAGTGCAACAGTAACCATTTAAACACTAAAACACTAAAACATTTAATAAACATAAGCATAAAATAGTAAAAGTGTAACACTGTCCTGAGTTTTTGCATAGTAGTATAAAAGTATGAAAATTTACACCAACACTAAAACACTAAACATTTAATGAACATAAGCATAAAATGAAATAATAAAAGTGTAATACTGTCCTGAGTTTTTGCATAGTAGTATAAAAAGTATAAAAAGTATATCTATAAAATAAACTGAAGGTTCTAGCATTGACATTTGCAAAGAGTGGCAAAGCAGCATATGAGTTAATGTACACAGTATATGTATGAGGTAGTTGATGTTGGTATAGAGGCAAAGTGGCATATGCAGTAAGGCACATAAGGCACATTGGGCATCCTTAAATAAGGCTAGTCAGAGAATACTGTATATGTATCAGCAGTAGTGTAGATATAAAAGTAGTGTAAATGTAAACAGTAGTAATAAATGTAAACAGTAGTAATAAATGTAAACAGTATTAATAAATGTAAACAGTGAATGTAAACAGTAGTGATAAATGTAAACAGTAGTAATAAATGTAAACAGTATTAATAAATGTAAACAGTGAATGTAAACAGTAGTAATAAATGTAAACAGTAGTAATAAATGTAAACAGTATTAATAAATGTAAACAGTGAATGTAAACAGTAGTATGACTATAGGCAGTAATGTAATACAAACATTAGTGCAAATATGAGAAGTAGTGCAAACTGAATGAGCACATGACCGAGAGTTTAGTGAATAACCCGTTTGATGACACAGAGTCCAGTGTTAAAATCTTTGTGTTGTGTGGTAATGTGTGAGAAAGTTTTTGTGTTAAGGCAGTTCAAATGGGAGGGGAGGCAGAGCAGGCAGAGTGTTTAGCATCCTGACTGCCTGATGAACAGAGCTGTCTCTCAGTCTGCTGGTTCGAGCCTGGAGACTCCTCAGTCTCCTCCCTGATGGCAGCAGTCTGAAGCAGCTGTGTAGTGGGTGTGTGGGATCACCTGCCATGCAGTGGGCTTTCCGAGTGAGGCGGTTGCTGTGTAACCCCGGAATTACACCACATGCGTTACGGCTCCGCCCCGCTCCGGTCCGACCTCCGCAGCAAATACGCACCCATTATAATCAATGACAGAATTTACACTGGCTCCGCACGGCGGCGGCGAGCTGCGGAGAGCGGACGGCAGTCCGTCAAAATTAGAAAATTTTCTATTTCTGCCGGATGACGGAGCTGTGCCGGAGTCAACTTTTGAAGATTACGTCGCACCAACAGGAAAAGGAACGAGCACAACTTCCGTATTTACAAAATAAAATCACCACGGGCGGACTAATCCTAGCTCTATACGGATTTATTTGTACAAAAATGCTGTCAAACTATCAATTATGACTATTCTATGACTAAACTATTATATTTATGACTATGACTACACCTAATAACGCAATACAAAAATAAATAAATAAAAAAGTATTTTATTCTGAAATGTAAACATCACTTCCTGTTGCTCAAACCATGTAGCTCATTTACGAGAGAAGATCAAGGCAGCAGTCTCTCTACAGTTGTTCTCCTTCTTTCCACCGAATGAATTGTTTTGTTCTGACTTACTTATTTATCACTTGATTTATCGCGCGATCTCGCACGTGTCTTGGAGCGGCGCATCCAGGCTGACCTGAGCAGAGCGGAGGCAGTGGGCGAGGACTCACGTCAGCTGCGACCTGCGGACCGGAGCGGGGCGGAGCCGCGTGCAGTGTAATTCCGGGGTAAGTCCTGCAGTGAGGGCAAGGAGGTGCCGACGATCTTCTCAGCTGCTCTCACGATGCGCTGGAGGCTCTTGCGGCAGGATGCAGTACATGCACCAAACCACACAGTGATGCAGCTGGTCAGGACACTTTCTATGGCACCTCTGTAGAAGGTGCACATGATGGGGGTTGAAGCTCCAGCCCTTTTCAGCTTGCGGAGAAAGTAGAGACGCTGGTGAGCCTTCTTGGCCAGTGATGCAGTGTTCCTGCTCCAGGACAGGTCCTTTGAGACGTGCACTCCCAGGAACTTGGTGCTGTCTACTCTCTCCACTGCGGTGCTGTTGATGGTCAGAGGGGCATGTTGGGCATCCCTCTTCCTGAAGTCCACAACAATCTCCTTTGTCTTCTCCACGTTGAGAGTGAGATTGTTGTGTCCGCACCACAAGGCCAGGCGGCTCACCTCGTTCCTGTAGTCCGTCTCATCGTTGTTGCTGATGAGACCCACCACTGTTGTGTCGTCCGCAAACTTGATGAAGTGGTTGGAGCTGTACGATGGTGTGCAGTCGTGTGTTAGCAGGGTGAATAGAAGGGGGCTCAGCACACATCCTTGTGGGGCCCCTGTGTTCAATGTGATGGTGCTAGATGTGTTACTCCCGATCCGTACTGTCTGTGGTCTCCCGGTCAGGAAGTCTAGCAGCCAGTTACACATTGAGGTGTTCAGCCCCAGACTGTCCAGTTTAAGGATGAGCTGTTGGGGGATGATGGTGTTAAATGCCGAGCTGAAGTCGATGAACAACATTCTAACATAGGAGTCCTTCGTGTCCAGATGTGTGAGAGCTGTGTGAAGGGCAGAGGAGATGGCATCGTCGGTTGAGCGATTAGGTCGGTATGCAAATTGGAAGGGATCCAGGGAGGCAGGGAGGACAGATGTGATGCTTTTCATGACTAGCCGTTCAAAGCACTTCATCAGGATGGGGGTGAGTGCTACTGGGCGATAGTCATTGAGGCATGCGGGCGTTGCCTTCTTTGGGACAGGGATGATGGTGGTGGCTTTGAAACAGGTGGGGACGATGGCCTGGCTCAGTGAGATGTTAAAGATGTCCGTGAAGACCGCTGCGAGTTCCCTTGCACAGTCCTTCAGCACACGACCAGGTATGTTGTCAGGACCAGAGGCCTGGATTACACTTATTTTGTACTTATGATGTAGCTTAGTGTGTTTGTGTATTACAGTTAGTAAAATTAAGTAGAACTATTCATTTTGTGATGTAGTTTGTGTATTACAGTTAGAAAAATTTAGTAGAGTTATTCATTTTGTGATGTAGTTTGAAGATTATCATTGGTTGAACAAACTATGAAATAAGGGGCAGATATAATAAGATTTCATCTTCTTTCTGCTCCTTTCATTTTATCCTACTTGTATTCTTGTATCTGATTAAACTGTTTTGTATTGTTCTTTTAAAATGAATGAATAAACATCAAATCAAATCAAAATCAGAAGCAACGTGATATGATTATTCTGGTTAGAGATTCATGAGTCTAACAGCCTCAGGGTAGAAGCTGTTCCTCAGTCTAGTGGTTCTACACTTGATGCTCCTCAACCTCCGTCCTGAGGGGAGTGGGGCAAAGAGTGAGTGTGCTGGGTGAGTGAGGTCTTTCATGATGCAGGTGGCTCTTTTCCTGCATCTGGAGGTGTAAATGTCTGTGATGGTGGGGAGACTGACTCCAACAGACTTCTGTGCAGCCTTCACCACTCTCTGCAGAGCTTTCCTCTCTTCAACTGTGCAGCCTCCATGCCACACGTTGATGCTGGAGCACAGGACGCTCTCCACTGCACACCTGTAGAACGAGGTGAGGACTGGGCTGCTCAGACCAGCTCGTCTCAGCCGTCTGAGGAAGTAGAGTCTCTGATGACCTTTCTTGATCAGGCTGGTGGTGTTGTTGCTCCAGCTAAGGTTATCATTCAAGTGTACACCCAAGTATTTGTAGCTGGAGACCACTTCCACTGCAGATCCTCTTATAATTGGTGGTGGTGGTAGTTGTGTTTGTTCTTTCTGAAGTCCACAACCGTCTCCTTCATCTTCTTCACATTGATGTGAAGGTTATTCTCTTTGCACCAGCTCTCCAGATGTTCCACCTCCTGTCTGTAGCTGGACTCATCATTGTTTGTGATGCATCCCACCACCACTGTATCATCTGCAAACTTAACAATGTGACAGCCTGGATGGGTAGGTAGGTGCGCAGTCCTACGTGAGCAGTGTGAACAGGAGAGGGCTCAGCACACATCCCTGAGGGGAGCCAGAGGTGAGGGTTATGGTGGAGGAGGAGAACTTGTGGATCCTCACTGACTGCAGTCTATTTGTTAAGAAGTCTAGGACCTAGTTGCAAATGGAGGGGCTTAGTCCTAGTGTGAGTTTGTCCATCAGGGTTTGGAGGCTCATGGTATTGAAGGCAGTGTTCCTGGCTTCCAGCAGCGTGGGAACCTCTGCATTCAGCTAAGGCTTCCTGTTTGGGTAGCCCTTAACATATCAGATGATGTTGACATCATCAGCACATTTACTAATGTACCTCATAACTGAGGATGTGTATTGCTCCAGGTCTAGCATCCCCCCATTCAGCAGCTTCTCTGAAGTCCTCCCGACAGCTGTTCAAAACGTTATTTCAGTATGGGGCTACTATTCTGGATCCATGATTTAACTTTCTTTTGTACCGGTCTGGAGCCTCTCGGAGGGGGAAAGTAAGCAGGAGCCAGGACGATGGAGGTGTGATCAGATAGTCCTAGGTGGGGGTGGTGTTTGACTTTGTATGCATTTTTTAGGTTTGTGTACACATGGTCTAGCATGTTGTTGCCACATGTTGGTAAAATCTTGGGAGGTAGTCACTTAGATTCACATGATTACAGTCTCCAGCCGGGAGTGGAGGTGCAGAGGTTAAGAAGGTGAGCTTGTGATCTGAAGATCGCCAGTTCAAGCCCCGGTACCGACAACATCAAGAATGTGGGTGGGATAAGTGAAGCGGTCACACCTGTCTCCACCCTCATCTGCCCCACTCTGGGCCCTTGAGCAAGGCCCTTAACCCACACCATCTTCTCCCCCGGGAACCCTAGATATCAGCTCTCTGCTCCACACAGAGGGCTGTGGTTGTGTCAGGAAGGGCATCCAGCGTAAAAACAATTCATTCATTCAAGTTTATTTGAACAAGGACAGCACAATAAACAATGTCACATGTTAAAAACGAAGCAACCGTTGTCTTGTACACAGGTTTTCTAGCCACAGGCTAATTTGCAAACCCAGTCCTTGGTTGGACTTTTATATAAAAACAGCTAAAATAAAATTAAAATGTAATTAAGATTAAACAGCTCCCTCACACACATGCCTGCTCCTCTGTGGTTCAGTGATCACAGATTTGGTTTTGTTTCAACCATTTTTTCACCTGTGAATTAAAACCTCTAAGATCAGTCAATGTTTTTATTGCTGATGGTAAACTGTTCCAGATATGAGGACCTTTAAATGAGAAGGAGCATTGACCAAATGATGTTTTGTATTTTGTAGGTTTACAGTCTCCATCAACTGCACCTCTTGTTGCAGCTGCTGACTTTTAAAATCATTCTGCTCACCAGCTCAGGGACAAGACCATTAATACATTTAAAAGTTCATTTTAAACAAGACATTTTTTTTTAATTGTCAAAGCTTAAAAGTGCAGTCTGCCGTTTCTGTAGTGCAGTCTGTAAGTTTTCTAAAAATATATTTTTAACATATTTCTTCACTCTGTCACTATCTCCTGACAGACTGATGTTAGACAAAGCAATCTCTGAAAAAAACTATAGTCCCCTTGCTTCTCCAGGTTGTAAATAAGCATTTCTAAAAAGCCACAGTGACCCGCTGTTAACCAGCCAATAAAAACAGAGTTTTTAACCAGCCAATAAAAACAGAGTTTTTAACCAGCCAATAAAAACAGTTTTTAACCAGCCAATAAAAACAGAGTTTTTAACCAGCCAATAAAAACAGAGTTTTTAACCAGCCAATAAAAACAGAGCTTCTCACGCTCCTAACCCACGCCCCCGCCTGTCCCAGCCCCAGCGGCCGCGCACGTTCTCGTTCAAAGGATTGCAAAGCGATGCAAAACTGTTTTGTATGTGACACAAATGTATTAAATTCCCCTTCTTCATCCCTGATCTGGACTTTTCTTTTGTTTTTTTGCCAAAAGTCAAGTGATCGCTTCCTCCGCTGACTGAAATGAGGAAATGAATGAATTTGTCACGAGCGAATTAAACTCAGGTTCAACGTGGCTGCGCGAGGCTCAGCAGATTTCATGGTGTTCTGGTGTGCTGGACCAGCGCTCCATGTTTTTATTTTATTTTTTAGAATGTTTTATTAGCATATAATCACAGAACTTTGCAGCGGCTGACACAGGACATGTAGTGGAGGCGGAGCATTCAGAAGCTGCAGCGAGAGCAAGGGGGAGCAGAGCCATATATGGCTCTGAGTGGGGAGGGACCAGAATGCTTTGCCTGTTGAAAATGTTCCTAAGTGCTGCGTTCTACAAAAACTGCAGAGTGCAGCTTTAATAATTTATATTTATCAAGTATTTTACAGTGGTGCCACTTCAATGGTTTTTGGTCTAGATCTTTCAGTGCTTGTGAGTACAACATCCTCATAGGTTTTAAAGCCGATTGAGTTGCTTGGCTCCAGACAGTGACACAGTCTGAGAAATGAGACATAATCATGGCATGAAAGTACAACTGAGCAGATTTTCCACATAAACAAGATCTTATAAGACGAAAACAATTTATATTTATATTATATGTTGGAATCCTGGCAAAAACCAATGCAGATATGTTCTTGTTCTTGATTTTATACATCTATATTATAATATCCTTATGCATGCTCAATAATCCAGGTAGAAAAATCTAAAAAAGCTAAGTCTGGTCCTCTGGACATTCAAAAACAAAAAACAAAGCAAAAAATAATAATTATAGAAACGTTCCGTCTTTTGTCCGAAAGACTTCCTCAGTCTGAGGTGCTGTGTTCAGCTCAGTCTTATAAATAGTCTTATAAATAGCACCCTCACACAACTGTTTTTTTTTTTTAAATGTCCAGAGGACCAGACTTAGCTTTTTCAGATCTACCTTATAATGTTTGGCTAGTTTTGCTAGTTTTTCTATTGTTTATTTGATGGAGGATTTTTAAACACCTTCAACTTAAACACGAACCACACAAGAAGAGAGACAAGAATTAATTTTCAGAGCAGCAGACTTTGAAAATGGGAGATCACCTCAAGACACTTTGAAACAAGTTTCAAAACTGTTTGAGATCAAATTCGAATTGGAAAGTGCGTGCTGGGTTTTTATTCTCTCAAGAGTATGACAATGATGAGTAACAGGAAGACAGTTTCAGATAGCACATGGAAAACGTGGCAGTGTCAAAACAAACAATAACGTAATGTCAAAACCTTATCTGTGATTAAAACATGAGCTGGCCTAATCAGTGTTTTTGTTCTGTGTGCAGGAAGCAACAAGTTGTGTTCTTCAGAGATGTTTTGTTTCATACAGAAAGACTTTTAGGAAAGCAAACTGGTTAATGATTCATCAGAATACATTAAAGTAATAAGTTTTAAATGATCAATGTTTGAATTCTCTAACACTATTGTTTAAGGAAATTCTACCATTGCTGTTCATCATTCTTTAGTTTGTAGCAGGTCACTTTTGTAAATGAGTCCACGAGGCTCAATGAGATTTACCTGACTAAATAAAGGTTGAATAAATGAATTTGTCTTAATGGTTTTGAACACTTTCCTAATGTGAGCCTCAACGTAAAGGTGGGAATCTAAAATGACACCCAGATATTTAAACTCTTCCACTTTCACTGCACTAAAACCATAGATATACGGAAGGATCTGATGTCGTATATCTCCGTATCCTTCACATATACTTATACTTATATTTCCGGATATTCCCGGAAATGGCCCGCAATGATCCTTAAAAGATCCCAAAATCCCAAAATCCAGATACTTATCTTTAGCAGACCCTTGATGAATAACAGCCACATTTATTTTGGATCTGCCGAAGATAAGTATCCAGATTTTGGGATTTTTTAAGGATCATTGCGGGCCATTTCCGGGAATATCCGAACACAGATCCTTCCGTGTATCTATGGTTTTAGTGCAGTGTTTTGGGATTTCCTTTTGATCAGTCACAATTGAAAAGTTACAGACTTTACGCCAGATAGTGAAACACATTGAGACTGTTTTGTTGCAGTTCAGAGTCAAACAGTGATTCTTAAACCACTGAGACACTCCCTCCATCTCCCTGTTCAGTAACTCTGCTGCCTGTTGTGGAGTCTTTGCAGATACATATATGATGGCATCATCTGCATACATCTGACATTTGGCGTATTTGCAACTGTCCGGTAAGTCGTTGATGTATAAACAGAAAAGCAATGGACCTAAAATGGAACCCTGTGGAACTCCCATGGTACATGTTTGGGGGCTGGATTTCATCCCATTAACTTTGACGCACTGTTCTCGATTTTTTTTAGATATGAGCTAAACCAGCTGATTGCCAACTTGGAGAAGTTATATTTACTGAGTTTATGTAGAAGCATGTCATGATTCACTGTATCAAAGGCTTTTCTCAATTGCCAAGTCTTCGTGTGATAGTTCGCTGTGGCGACCCCTGAAGAAGGGAGAAGCCAGAAGAAAAAAAAACAGTCTCCAGCCACTATGTAAAGAGCCTCAGGGTGTTTGCTCTGCAGCGAGATGAAATGATCATGAAGCTCCCGCAGAGTGTCTGCTCACACAGACTCATGTTCGTGCTGCTGTTGTTCGGCGTTTGGTTTCTGCACAAATAAATGTGCATTCTTAGTTCAGCTTATTTCTTAGTTCATATCTTAGATCTTATTACTGTTTTTCTTTTACAATTTATACTTTTGTTGGATAGAAATGGGACCCATGTACACAATTTTGTTCTACCACATGAATTATGAGATGCAAATGACAATAACGAAACCTTGACCTCGAGAAGAGCACAGTCGTGGTAGCAGCTAAGATTTTTATTTATTTTTTAATAAAGTTTATTCATTTTATAAGAATAAAATACAACAAATAACATAAATATATGAAAAGGAAAAGGAAAAAAAAAACATAAAATGAAAGGTAGCAGATGAAGAAAATATCTTGTTAAATCTGCTCCTTTTTTCATCTAATACAAACTAAGTGCTCTATAACAACTAAATAAGTAAACAACTCGTTTAACCAAAAATTATATATATACTCAATACAGTCATTTATATTTGTTCAACAAATCAACTTTAACACGTTTCTTAAAGACAGGAATCGATTTGGCTTCCTTAAAATCAGACTTTAAATTATTCCACAGTCCAACACCCTGTATCACAGTAGATCTTCCCTTTAAACTTGTTCTGAATTTCTGTTTGACAAAAATATATTTTCCCTTGAGATTATAGTTGCTAGCTCTTTTGACAAAGTACATTTGGATGTTTGAAGGTAACATACAATTATGAGCTTTATACATAAGTTGCAAAATGTTATAATCTACTAAATCATAAAATTTCAGTAGATTCATTTGACAAAACAATTCATTAGATGGGTGGCAGTAATGTTTTCTTGTCATAACTCTTATAATTTTTTTCTGCAAAATAAAAAGAGGGAATGTGTTGGTTTTACAAGCTTTGCCCCATACATTTATACAATAAATCAGATGTGGCACAGCAATTGAATTATACAATAGATACAATGCTTTATCATTAACCTTCCTAGCGGGTCGAGATCCCGCACGCACTTATGATGTTAACGGGTCAGTTGTGACCCGTCTTAAATCAGCCAAAAAATGCCCTCAAAACAGTGTTTTTTTAAGAAGTATTAGAACACATCTCTAAAATAACATATGTATGACAAAGTTAGTGAGGTCACAGTGTGATTATGATTTCAGTTTTGACACTGATTATTGGTTGATAGTCTTATACCATAACTGGGTTACAAATGACCCCAGCGCGGCAAGTGCGTGTTGTTTTATAAAAATAAAAATAAAATTTAAATATATTTTTTTAATTAAATAAAGGTTCCAGACAAAGTCAAAAAGCCTTGATGCAAAAAAAAAAACATTTAAAAGACAGTATCATGATTTCAAATTTAAAACGGGTCACTACGGACCCTAACACCGTAGGAAGGTTAAATAGATATCTAACTTTATAAAATACTGCAATTGATTTGGATATTTTTGTTTTGACCAAATTGATGTGTTGTTTCCATAAGAGCTTATCATCAATAACTACACCCAAGAATTTTACCTCACTGACTCTTTGAATCAATGAGTTACTGATCAGAAATGGAATATCAATTGATTGTTTTTTATTACTAAATATCATGTAGTTTGTCTTCTCCAAATTTAATGACAATTTATTAAGTCTAAACCAATTTTGAATCTTTAGAAACTCATTAAAGCTGCAGTATGTAGCTTTTTTTATGAACATATTTCTTCACTCTGTCACTACCTCCTGACAGACTGATGTTAGCCAGGTAATCTCTGAAAAAAAAAAAAAAAATATTGTCCCCTTGCTTCTCCAGGTGGTAAATAAGCATTTCTAAAAAGAAAAGGTGACCCACCATTTTCCAGCCAATAAAAACAGAGTTTGTAACCAGCCAATAAAAACAGAGCTTGAATTTGAATCAGCCAATAAAAACAGAGCTTGAATTTGAAATTTAACAGACCACAAGGGGGCAGAGCGGGATCAGAATGCTTTGCCTGTTGAAAATATTTCTAAGTGCTGGAGTTCTACAGAAACTGCATACTGTACCTTTAATCAACAAATCCAGTAATTCATTGATATCTTTTCCGGAACAGAAAAAAGTTGTGTCATCAGCAAAAAGAATGCACTTCATAAAATTAGACACTTTAACTATATCATTAACATACAAAATAAATAATTTCGGCCCGAGAATGGATCCCTGAGGTACCCCACATGTAACCGTACATTGCTCTGATTTCACATCGTCCAATTGCACATATTGTTTTCTGTTGTCTAAGTAACTACACACCCAATTTAGGGCTAAACCTCTTAATCCGTATTTGTGTAATTTGTTAAGGAGAATGCTATGATTAACAGTGTCAAATGCTTTTTTTAAATCAACAAAAACACTTACACAATATTGTTGTTGGTCAATAGCAGTAGATACTTGTTCAACAAAATCCATAAGTGCCATTGATGTAGAATGACCACTTCTAAAACCATATTGATTATTCATGATAATGTTGTGTTCAATGAATTTATCTAATCTAATACCGAATAATTTCTCCAAGATTTTAGAAAACTGTGGTAATAGTGATATTGGTCTATAATTATTAAATTCGCATTTGTCACCGTTTTGAAAAACGGTACCACTTTAGCTACCTTCATACCATCTGGAAATATGCCAGTTGTAAACGACAAATTACAGATGTAAGTGAACAGTTCAATCACATGACTTATAATGTTTTTCACAAACGACATGTCCATATTCAAACAATCTTTGGATTTTTTTCTATACAATTATTAACCACTTTCAATATCTCGTCTTTATTAGTTTCCTTCAGAAACATATTGTCAGAACAATCCTTGATCAAATGGTTCATCTTATTTTTCACTACTGGGATCGTAGCTGCAAGGTTAGTTCCGACATTGACAAAATACTGATTAAAACCATTTACAATTTCATTTTTGTCATTTGTTTCCGTATTATTTATTTTAAAGTTCTGTGGAATACCATTGTTTACCTTATGTTTATTTATCACACCATTCACAACTTTCCACGTCGCCCTCATATCCCCATTACTTTTATTCAACAATTCACTGTAATATTCTTTCTTGTGTTTTCTTATAATCCCAACCAATTTATTTTTGTATTGTTTGTACTTATCTTCAGCTTCCTTTGTTCTACATTTTAGGAAGCATGAATACAAATAGTTTTTCTTTTTACAAGCATTTTTTAAACCTTTTGTCATCCACTGTTGGTCTACATGATTCTTTGTAGTGTAGGTTTTCACTACACAGTTTTTTTTATATAATGCTTCTAAAATATTCATGAACACATCGTATGATTTATTTACATCATTAACATATACACTTTCCCAGTTTTGTTTAGTTAGATCATTTTCTGTTGCCAGCCCAAAAGCCTGGAACAGTCTCCCCCTTGAGCTGCGTGCCACCTCTGATCTGACTCTGTTCAAAACCAGACTGAAGACCCACTTGTTCAAAAAAGCTTTCAGTGTGTAACTTTTATTACTTTTGGTATTTTAATATGTAGCATTTTTTATTTCCATTGCCTTTTTATTTCCACTTGTTCAAAAAAGCTTTCAGTGTGTAACTTTTATTACTTGTGTTATTTTAGTGTTATTTTAGTATGTAGCATTTTTTATTTCCATTGCCTTCTTTTATTGCTGTTGTTTCTTATTCTATTTTCATTGATTTATTGTTCCAGTTTATTCATCTTTTTATCCTGTTAAGCACCTTGGTCAATGCAAGGCATTGTAGGAAGGTGCTATACAAATAAAGTTTATTATTATTATTATCTGTTCATAACTTTTATGGACATAATTTCTAGGCGCAGCCAAGGTGTTGAGAGGATCCGTTTTGGTGGCCTTAGAATCGCTTCTCTGTTTTTTGCAGATGATGTGGTCCTGTTGGCTTCATCAGATCGTGATCTACAGCTTTCGCTGGAGCGGTTTGCAGCCGAGTGTGATGCGGCCGGGATGAGGATCAGTTCCTCCAAATCCGAGGCCATGGTCTTGAGCCGGAAAAGGGTAGCATGCCCTCTCCGGGTCGGGGAGGAGGTCCTGCCCCAAGTGGAGGAGTTTAAGTATCTCGGGGTCTTGTTCACGAATGAGGGAAAACTGGAGCGTGAGATCGATAGGCGGATAGGTGCAGCGTCCGCAGTGAAGCGGGCGCTGTACCGGTCTGTCGTGGTGAAGAGAGAGCTGAGTCAAAAGGCAAAGCTCTCAATTTACCGATCGATCTACGTTCCCACCCTCATCTATGGTCATGAGCTTTGGGTTGTGACCGAAAGAACCAAAGGTGGGCACAGACCGCTAGAGAGCGCTAAAGCGCTAATCCGCTTACAGCGGACCTAAATTATTTGTCAGCGTTTTTGTGGTTTGACTAACTTTTATAATTCATAAGCGGATTTGTGCTATTTTTATTTAAAATGCAGTACCGCTAATAACTAATTATCTATCAGTAAAAACGAAAAAAACTTATTTACAGGCTCTCGCTGGCTCTCGTAGCTGCTTTTTCCCCCATTGGTGCAAGTACACCGGGAGCAGAGAGGAGGGAGGGGGAGCAGCAGAGGGAGAACAGACGCGGATCTACCATGTAGGCAAATGATGCCGTTGCCTGGGGCTCCCAATCAGCAGGGGCCCCGGCCCCGCCCCGGCCAGTCACCTACATCACTAACATTGCTCATGCTTGTTAATGTACATTTAACATAAAAATAATTATAGTTACGATGAAAATGATCATTAAAAACGCAATACAAAAACTGGTCGATTTCTATATCCCCCTACTAAAAATGGACTATTCCATCTTGACATCTTCCGGGTCAGAGGTGAACTCGGGGTTGCTAATTCTGTGGCTAGCTGGTTATGCTCGGTGTGTTCATAAATTATGGGAGAACCCCGCTGTATCAAGCTAAATTAACGCGGCCGGAGGATTGTATTGTGTGTTTTGTGTCGACCACTCGACGGTGAGTCGTTTGTTTTATGTATTTGGGTTCCTTTTATGAAATAGAAATGCGGTGGCGACACACCCATGTATTTGAGATTTAAAAGTGGTCTTAGGGATTAAAAGATCATTCTCATTTTGTTAATTTCGTGGCCGAATAGAATATATATACGTAAAGTATTAAATAAATCCTTTGATTTTTGTAATTTCATCCTTTTAGGATCATTTTAGTTACTTTTCATTAAATCTGTTGACTGCCTATAGAAATTTTGATAACAGTTTAGTCCTGTGTATATAGTAATGTTAATTTTTGTTTTGTTTATTACCTTGTTTAGGTCAGGGGTTTTTTCACCCCCTGTTCCCACCCAGGATGATGGCAAGCTACCGGACCCCCGCAGTTGTGCGGTAGGACTTAAATTACACCAAACTATTTGTTTTTTTCTGGACATATTACCCTGGATCATGAACTACAAACTACCAGATTATTGATTGATGGACCTTTAATCATCCGGGATTCAAGAACTGATTTAAAATAGAAAAAAAAGAACTCTTGGGTGTAATCAGGGTCTGTTTTGTTGTGTGTATTTTGTCTATTGGTTATACTCAAAGAAAATGATTATTATTACAAACAATATTATTATAAATACCTTCCTGTCTATTGGTTATACTCAAAGAAAATGATTATTATTACAAACAATATTATTATAAATACCTTCCTAAGTCTATACAATACAAACAACTTAAAACTTGCTTCTTGTCTGATGGTGTTTTTTATTTTAGAATTAGCGGTTTAGAATTTAGCTTCCCCTAATTTTCATAAGACATTAGTGCTTTTGAAATTGCGGACCTAAATAAATTAATTAGTGCTTTAGAAATAGCGGAACTAATTTTTGGATTAGCGCTGCCCAGCACTGGAAAGAACGAGATCTCGGATACAAGCGGCTGAAATGAGTTTTCTCCGCAGGGTGTCTGGACTCTCCCTTAGAGATAGGGTGAGAAGCTCAGTCATCCGGGAGGGACTCGGAGTAGAGCCGCTGCTTCTCCACATCGAGAGGAGCCAGTTGAGGTGGCTCGGGCATCTGGTTAGGATGCCTCCTGGACGCCTCCCTGGTGAGGTGTTCCGGGCATGTCCCACCGGGAGGAGACCCAGAGGAAGACCCAGGACACGCTGGAGGGACTATGTTTCTCGGCTGGCCTGGGAACGCCTTGGGATTCCCCCAGAGGAGCTGCTTCAAGTGGCTGGGGAGAGGGAAGTCTGGGCTTCCCTACTTAGGCTGATACCCCCACGACCCGACCCCAGATAAGCGGAAGACAATGGATGGATGGATAGAAGAATTAAATTTCAATGAAAAATAAATCAAAAGATCATAACAAATTTGGGCCAAACTTAAACAGGTCAACTGAAGTCTAACAAGGAGGAATGATTCCAGATTAGATTTTAAATAACTGATTCACGGGGAAGAAAAATGATCTATTTTACTGTGATTATGTTATTTCAACAGCCTAGTAAACAAAACAACTTGATATTATATATGAATGTTATAATATAATGTGATACGATAAATAAGACTGACTTTTCTAATAAGTATTAGACATATGATTATTTTATTATTAACTTTGTGGTGCCCAGCCCACTAAACGCAGGGATAACAATTATATTTGTGCTTTTTATCTGTAGAACAAGAGAGTTTGCAGGCTGTCATAACGCTGGCCGTCATTATTTAACCTTGCATTATTAGCTTGGGTCATGGGCACAAGAAAATCTTCCATGGCACATTTTTATCTGTATAAATACTTAATAATTCAATGTTAATAGGAGCTAGTTACTTGCAAGGGGCTTTGTTTTCATTCTCCAGATCAATACAGTGTTAAGAAATAGTATAACACCACCAGTGACATTTATTTAGTATATAAAATTATTAATATTTGATAATTTTTTATAAGCAAATTTAAATAAATGTAGCCATCAGAGTCCAATACAATAACCAGGCGGCTAGCGCTAGCATGCTAACAAACAAACAAAGAAAAAAACAAACTCACCACTTCCCACTTGCAGTCAGCTGAAGGCTTTTTTCACAGAGCCATCTAATATCTGAGAGGCATATCAGTCAGAAATGCAAATAGATATTAGATAAAGGGCTTTCAATTATTTAAAACGTACCTGAGCAAGCCTGCTTGAGTCACTGCACAGCTCTGTAATCCCAGACAAAAAAAAAAAAAAACTGGACCGGAAGTACATTGTTCTGTACGTTCAGCTCACGTTGGACTCTTCAGGGCGTAGAAAACTGCGCCCTGAAGAGTCCCATTGTATTGTAAGGTCGTGGCAATCAGTACGCATGCGCCAGCTATAATTAGAGTCAATGGATCAGATAAGAGCGCCCCAAAACCGGAAATACATCACCAATCAGAAAAGGTTTTTTGAAACAAACAATATAACTCATCATTGCTCATAAACTATTTATCCTACACAACTAAAAACATATATGCATATATTTCGAAATATTTTTATGTTATTATTTCATTTTTATTTTTATTTTAAAGTATTCAATGTAAACTGGTCCAGAACTTCCAGTAAACTGGTCCAGAACTTCCACCCTGGCCCCTTCTAGTGGCCGGCCGCTCCTGCTTTTCATAAATTTTTATTAATCTAACCAATCTGATAGGCAAACTTGTGACTCCGACTTGGCTCTGAAAAGTCTTTCCCACTGTTGGAATTTGTACATCAAGGTTTATTCTTTGACATTGAAATGTTATGGATGTCTTTTAACTGCAGACAAACAATGTGCAAAGTCATAATCAAAGTTTCTTGGGAGCTTGTGGAGGTTTGGGGTAAAAAGCACTTTGAAGATCCAGATTTTCAGAGTGACTGCTTCTCTTGGGAGCATT
>JBBPBX010000452.1:0-23962 GCA_038048925.1 Garcialebias charrua | reverse complement strand
CCCACCATGTCCAGAAACCATGTGTGGCACGTCATTCCAGCTCCCTCCATGGTGAAGAAGGTCCCCTAACAAAACAAAACAATTATCTGTCCCTTTGTTAGGACTTGGCTTGCATCCCTCCCTCTCGGCCTTCGCTCTCCTCCTTCCGAAGCCGTCTGTGTGACAATAAGTTGAGCTGAGAGTCTCTTAAGTGCTTGTAGAGTGGAGCGTTTAGTTGATTTCGGGCTTCATGTTTCTTTTAAATGCCCCCAGCAGGAACAGAAGAGCAGGATGTTTCAGCAGCAGTGTTGAGGTGGTATGATTCACCATGCCAGCTCTTAATTATTTTAATTAGGCTCATTAGCTAAATGAGCATGAGAGATGTCACCTGCATGGCACGCAGGACCGCACCTGCCACAGTGACATCACTATTATCATCACACCCCCAGCAGAGGTTCATGTCCAAACATGCTTAGATGTACAAACGCTGATAATTTGTTGCTCCGTCAGTCAGGTTTCTGCCCTCCTGTAGTGAAACTGATTACTGGTTGCTTTGTCCTCGTGTGTTTGTTAGCAAATTGTCTCTTAAAGCATTGCACAGATTTAATGAAAATTTTAGAAGGTAATCCTGAGATATACATGTACAACTTATTAAACCTTTATGTTGAACCATTTCAAGATGGCTGCCAAAGCCAAGTGAACTTAGGAATCATATAAATAGCTAAAATAAAGTTAATTTTAACATGCTACTTTTACTAAAATCCCTTTGTTTTATAATTCACGGGATCTAAGGATTCTGGGGGCGTGTCGTCCTTGGGCTTGGGCCTGGTGGGGGTTGGGGGTCTTGGGCTCTGGCGGGCGGGTCGCCGGGCTATGGGCTGGCTCGCGCTCTGGTGCCCGGCTCTGGCCGGGGGCCCACGGCTCGCTGGTGGGTTGGGGGTTCGTGTGCTGGAGGGTTGGGTGTCTGGGAGCGTGACTGGTGGCTTATAGGAGGGGGCAGGTTAACCCAGCCTGGGTGTCTAGTGTGGTATGTGTTCTGAAAGTTGTTAGTATGAAGGGGGGGTGTAGTATTTCTTCTGGGGTGGGGACTAATTGGATGTCCTTGATGATGGTCTGGGACTATGCATGGCCGGTGTGCGAGCCCTTTCTAGGGTGGGGGCCCGCTCTCGGTGCTTCCTGGCTCTGTCGGCGGTTAGGCGGGCGCTCTTGGCCGTATCGTCCATGTGGGATTTTATGTCCTCTTGGGCGGTGGGCTAACTGCGGTTCGTAGGGGTCTTGGCGGCCCTGGTGGGTATGGGCTGTTGGTTCTGCTGTTGGTGGCCTTCGGGGCTGTGTCGCTCTTTGGTATAGAGCTCAATGGCCTGGCGGTCGGAGAGGTGTTTTTGCCTCGCTCCTTGGGTGGACCTTGGCGAACTGGGGGGGGGGGTTATATGTAGGGTCAGCGGGGGAGCTGACTCGCTGCGGGAGCATTGTTCCTGCAGATTTTTTCTCCCCATCCCTCACCACCACCTCCGCCCTCTTCATCTCAAATTAATACATGTAGGGATTTTGAGACTCGGGTGTGCTACAACGTTTTTACATCTCTGTTGTTCAGAACCACCTGGGACTCAATTTTATTATACACCTTAGACATTCACTCATAAACATCCTCATGAAATTCACATATAGGAATTGGGGTGAGCACTACGGTTATGGGTGGCGGGATGACACCACTCACGCCCCCCGTGCATATGCTCACTCACAATTATGCATTTAGACAATAAGGGTCTGGGTTAGAGTTGGAGTGGAGGGGAAACTGGCATAATGCCAGCCTTTGCTCCTTCTCTTCCCTTTTTAAATGCACTTTACAACAACACACACCAACAGCACATTTGGGGACGGGGTGTGTATGTCGAGGTCTAGATTTGTTAATTTCAATTATTTATTTTTCTCTCACCCCCCTGGTTACCTGGCAGGCATTCTGGGGGTGGGCCGTCGGGAGTTGTCCTGGACTATGGGGATGTTCAGGGCCTGGGGGTTTGCCGTGGGCGGGGCTGGCATTTCGCTCTCCCTGGGGTTGCTTGGGCTCGGGTGTCCTGTCCTGTCGGCAGGGAGAGGGTTGGGCCAAATCTTGGATGTCGGCTACTCTCCACCCCAGAACGAATGGGCCTACCTCTTGGGCTTGGGTGTGGGCTACCCCATGTAGGGGGCAGGTACATGCCTTGGACCTAGGGGGTATAGAGGGTGCATCAGGATTATGAATGGAACGTTTCGTTATTGTTTGTCTTTGTGTGAGTGAGGATGAGGGTGGGTCTGAGTGAATGTGTCTGTGTATGAATGTCTAATTGTCAGGCTGGGGTTTTGGACTGCCCCATCTCTGTTACATCTGAGGCTACTTGCCGTCGCGCTCCTACAATCGTGGCCCCCGGGTGGGTGTCCCTTTGCCTGTGGGCGTGCTGGCGACCCTTGCTGTCGCTTTCGGGAGTTGGGCGCTTGGGCGTGTGTCAGCTCGGTCTGGTGGCTGCCTGGTGGGGCTCGGGTCCTCTGGTCCTATCGAGCTGGGCCTGAGGGGTGGGCGTCCCTGGTGCCCGGGCCTCGGTGTCCTGGCCTGGGGCTACGTCAGTGCAGCGGGCTCTTGCAGCGGGCTCCGGCGAGGGCCTGTGAATTTGTCGATGTTGGCCCCCCGGGGGTCATTGTGTGTAGTCGCTGGTGGAGCTCGTCCGGCTCTCCCTCTTGGTCGGATCTGAGGAGTTGGTGAGTGGCTCGTCCTGTTCGGGTGGCCCTGGGGACTCTGGGCTCGGGGTCCTTCTTGGGGTCTTGGGCTTTGATCGCCCCTTCGTCTGCCTCGGGCCTTGGGAGGGCGGATCTCTGATGCTTCAAGCTCGCTACAGAATGTTCTATTGGAGGAACCTTATTCACTTATGCATGCTCACAGCCACACACAAATGGATGCAGGGATGTATATGTAAATATCATATGCAGATATGTAGATGGATATTTGCCCATACTGTAGGATAAACTTCATGTTGCAGCTGAACAGCTGATCAGATGTTCAGGTGCAGAGTGGAGAAGTGAGTCTTTGTCTCAAGTTACTCATAGTTGGATTGGACGCAGCTGGAGAGGACGCTGGCGTGATGTCGCTGCTTCTCCACGCTAAATAGTTATTTTACTGTTGCTATTTTTTTGGGACATTTTTTGGACATTTATCTGGACTTATTTTGTTCAGTGTTTTTTTTAATAAGGACTTTACGGACAGCTTAGTTAGCACTTCCTAACCAGAATTTGGACTGTCCGACATCCTGTCAAACTCCAGCACGAACTTGTCTCAAGAACTACGTAACTGCAATTATTGTTTCACTCACCTACTGCCTGTCAACCTCCTGTGTCATCTGGACTGTCCTGGATTTTCTCTTGTGCTCCCCTTCAAAATATGCTCAACCAAGTTACATCTCTCTGCTTCTTGGTTATTTCTCTCGGAGCCGTGGGTCTGCTGTTAGCGGCTAGCTCTGTGCTAGCTTCCCCCAGCTTGGCGGGCGCAATGTTGACATACTCCGCTTCGCAGCTGCTTGGACTTAACAACTGCTCCATTCCTCCTTCTATTTCCACCATCAAACAACTGGGACTTCTGCGTAGACCTCATTACATCCACAGAAGCTCTCGAAAGAAAACCGTCTATTTTAGGCAAGCGGGATCTGACTTGATTGCTACTGTCTGGTCTGAGAGATGTGTCGCACCTCAATTATGTCATCAGAATGCTGCGTCTGTAGTCCCTTCTAGTCCACAGCGCATGAAGTGGCAAGGAAAATGTGGAGTGGACTTCAGTCTGCTGAAACCGGTTCAGAAGGCTTCTACACCAACTGGTATTAAATTAGAACTTTTCAATGTGCAGTCACTATCCAACAAATCATGTCTAATTCATGATCACATTCTGGAGAAGAACTTGGACCTCATGTGTCTTACAGAAACTTGGCATCAACTAGATGTCTACAGTTCTCTAAATGAAGCCTGTCCCTCTGGATACAGTTATCTGGAGAGAGCCCGCAGCACTGGCCGCGGTGGTGGTCTGGCTGTAATCCATCCATCCATCCATCCATTTTCTTCCGCTTATCCGGGGTCGGGTCGCGGGGGTAGCAGCCTAAGTAGGGAGGCCCAGACTTCCCTCTCCCCAGCCACTTGGAGCAGCTCCTCTGGGGGAATCCCAAGGCGTTCCCAGGCCAGCCGAGAAACATAGTCCCTCCAGCGTATCCTGGGTCTTCCTCTGGGTCTCCTCCCGGTGGGACATGCCCGGAACACCTCACCAGGGAGGCGTCCAGGAGGCATCCTAACCAGATGCCCGAGCCACCTCAACTGGCTCCTCTCGATGTGGAGAAGCAGCGGCTCTACTCCGAGTCCCTCCCGGATGACTGAGCTTCTCACCCTATCTCTAAGGGAGAGTCCAGCCACCCTGCGGAGAAAACTCATTTCAGCCGCTTGTATCCGAGATCTTGTTCTTTCGGTCATAACCCAAAGCTCATGACCATAGATGAGGGTGGGAACGTAGATCGATCGGTAAATTGAGAGCTTTGCCTTTTGACTCAGCTCTCTCTTCACCACGACAGACCGGTACAGCGCCCGCTTCACTGTGGCTGTAATCTACCGCAGTAATTTAAAATTGACACATCTGGTTTCTCAGGACTTTTCCTCTTTTGAAAGTTTGGCCTTAAACCTCAAAGCACCACTCCTGATGAACGTTATATTGATTTATAGACCTCCCAAACTGCATGTTTCATTTAACTCAGAGATACATGACCTCTTCACTTTTTTCTGCACCTCCCATGTGAAAACTATTTTTCTTGGCGATTTAAATATCCACATGGACTATTCCTCTTCCCCTCTGGCAACAGATTTTAAGTCTCTTTTGGACTCTCTCAATCTCACCCAACATGTGGACGCCCTACGCACAACAGGGGGCATACTCTGGATTTGGTGATTACAGACACTATACTCATCAATAACTTATCTGTGTATGACGTGGGTGTCTCAGACCACAGGGTCATCTCCCTGGAAGTGCCTTCATCTTCGCCTGCTTCAAACCCAAAATGGCCTATCCAGTTCCGGGACTTTAAAAACATTTCCCCTGATGTTCTTTCCGTTGATCTTCACGCCCTGACCACTGTCAATCATCCATCCATACATTTTTGTCCGCTTATCCGGGGTCGGGTCGCGGGGGTAGCAACCGAAGTAGGGAGACCCAGACTTCCCTCTCCCCAGCCACTTGAAGCAGCTCCTCTGGGGGAATCCCAAGGCGTTCCCAGGCCAGCCGAGAAACATAGTCCCTCCAGCGTGTCCTGGGTCTTCCTCTGGGTCTCCTCCCGGTGGGACATGCCCGGAACACCTCACCAGGGAGGCGTCCAGGAGGCATCCTAACCAGATGCCCGAGCCACCTCAACTGGCTCCTCTCGATGTGGAGAAGCAGCGGCTCTACTCCGAGTCCCTCCCGGATGACTGAGCTTCTCACCCTATCTCTAAGGGAGAGTCCAGACACCCTGCGGAGAAAACTCATTTCAGCCGCTTGTATCCGAGATCTCGTTCTTTCGGTCACAACCCAAAGCTCATGACCATAGATGAGGGTGGGAACGTAGATCGATCGGTAAATTGAGAGCTTTGCCTTTCGACTCAGCTCTCTCTTCACCACGACAGACCGGTACAGCGCCCGCTTCACTGCGGACGCTGCACCTATCCGCCTATCGATCTCACGCTCCAGTTTTCCCTCATTCGTGAACAAGACCCCGAGATACTTAAACTCCTCCACTTGGGGCAGGACCTCCTCCCCGACCCGGAGAGGGCATGCTACCCTTTTCCGGCTCAAGACCATGGCCTCGGATTTGGAGGAACTGATCCTCATCCCGGCCGCATCACACTCGGCTGCAAACCGCTCCAGCGAAAGCTGTAGATCACGATCTGATGAAGCCAATAGGACCACATCATCTGCAAAAAACAGAGAAGCGATTCTAAGGCCACCAAAACGGATCCTCTCAACACCTTGGCTGCGCCTAGAAATTCTGTCCATAAAAGTTATGAACAGAATCGGTGACAAAGGGCAACCTTGGCGGAGTCCAACTCTCACTGGAAACGAGCCTGACTTACTGCCGGCAATGCGGACCAAGCTCTGACACCGGTCGTACAGGGACCTAACAGCCCATATCAATGGGCCTGGTACCCCATACTCCCGGAGTACCCCCACAGAACCCCCCGAGGGACGCGGTCGAATGCCTTTTCCAAGTCCACAAAGCACATGTAAACTGGTTGGGCAAACTCCCACGCACCCTCCAGGACCCTGCTGAGGGTGTAGAGCTGGTCCAGTGTTCCACGACCAGCACGAAAACCACACTGCTCCTCCTGAATCCGAGGTTCGACTATCCGACGGACCCTCCTCTCCAGAACCCCTGAATAGACCTTACCAGGGAGGCTTAAGAGTGTGATCCCCCTATAGTTGGAACACACCCTACGGTCCCCCTTTTTGAATAGGGGAACCACCACCCCAGTCTGCCAATCCAAGGGAACTGCCCCGATGTCCACGCGATATTGCAGAGTCGCGTAAGCCAACACAACCCCACAACATCCAGAGCCCTAAGGAACTCAGGGCGAATCTCATCCACCCCGGAGCCCTGCCACCGCGGAGCTTTTTAACCACCTCGGTGACCTCAGCACCAGAGATTGAAGAGCCCGACCCAAAGTCCCCAGGCTCCGCTTCTTCAGTGGAAGACGTGCCAGTAGGATTGAGGAGGTCTTCGAAGTATTCCACCCACCGACTCACAACATCCCGAGTTGAGGTCAACAGCACACCATCCCCACCATAAATGGTGTTGGTCGCGTACCGCTTTCTCCCCTGAGACGCCGGATGGTGGACCAGAATCGCCTCGAAGCCGTACGGAAGTCATTCTCCATGGCCTCTCCAAACTCCTCCCACGCCCGAGTTTTTGCCTCAGCAACCACCCGAGCCGCATGCCGCTTGGACTGTCGGTACCTATCTGCTGCTTCCGGGGTCCCACAGGCCAAAAAGGCCCAATAGGACTCCTTCTTCAGCATGACAGCATCCCTCACCGCCGGTGTCCACCACCGGGTTCGAGGGTTGCCACCACGACAGGCACCAACAACCTTGCGGCCACAACTCTGATAAGCTGCCTCGACAATAGAGGCGCGGAACATGGCCCACTCGGACTCAATGTCCCCCGCCTCCCTCGGAACGTGTTCAAAGCTCTCCCGGAGGTGGGAGTTAAAGCTCCGTCTTACGGGAGACTCTGCCAGACGTTCCCAGCAGACCCTCACAATACGTTTGGGTCTGCCAGGTCTGACCGGCATCCTCCCCCACCATCGGAGCCAACTCACCACCAGGTAGTGGTCAGTTGACAGCTCCGCCCCTCTCTTCACCCGAGTGTCCAGGACATGCGGCCGCAGATCAGATGAGACAACAACAAAGTCGATCATCGAACTGCGACCTAGGGTGTCCTGGTGCCAAGAGCACATATGTACACCCTTATGCCTGAACATGGTGTTCGTTATGGACAATCCATGACGAGCACAGAAGTCCAACAACAAAACACCACTCGGGTTCAGATCAGGGGGGCCGTTCCTCCCAACCACACCCCTCCAGGTCTCACTGTCATTGCCCACGTGAGCGTTGAAGTCCCCCAGCAGAACAAGGGAGTCCCCAGGAGGCGCACTCTCCAATACCCCCTCCAAGGACTCCAAAAAGGGTGGGTAATCTGCGCTGCCGTTTGGCGCATAGGCACAAACAACAGTCAGAGCCCGTCCCCCCACACGTAGGCGAAGGGAGGCTACCCTCTCGTTCACCGGGGTGAACCCCAACGTACAGGCACCAAGATGGGGGGCAACAAGTATGCCCACTCCTGCTCGGCGCCTCTCACCAGGGGCAACTCCAGAGTAGAAGAGTGTCCAACCCCTCTCAAGGAAACTGGTTCCAGAGCCAGAGCCATGCGTTGAGGTGAGTCCGACTATTTCTAGCCGGAACCTCTCAACCTCACACACTAGCTCAGGCTCCTTCCCCACCAGAGAGGTGACATTCCATGTCCCAATGGCCAGCTTCTGTAGCCGAGGATCAGACCGCCAGGGTCCCCGCCCTCGGCCACCACCCATCCCACATTGCACCCGACCCCTTTGGCCCCTCCCATAGGTGGTGAGCCCATGGGAAGGGGGACCCACGTCTCCTCTTCGGGCTGTGCCCGGCCGAGCTCCATGGGTGAAAGCCCGGCCACCAGGCGCTCGCCAACGTGCCCCACCTCCGGGCCTGGCTCCAGAGTGGGGCCCCGGTGACCCGCGTCCGGGCGAGGGAACATTTTGTCCATTTATTTTACTCATCATAAGGGGTCTTCGGGCTGCACTTTGTCTGGTCCCTCACCTAGGACCTGTCTGCCTTAGGTGACCCTACTAGGGGCATGAAGCCCCTGACAGCATAGCTCTTAGGATCATTGGGACACTCAAACCCCTCTATCACGGTAAGGTGGCAGCCCAGGGAGGGGGAGACACAAATTTAATCTGCAAAAACAAAAAATATAAACATTAACTTGTTTCAGGGTTATGAGCTGGGATCATTATCTCTGTTTCATCACAGAGTTACAGGAACCGAAAAAATAAGTCGTCAGACCCACATAAGTACAGTATAAACTACGAATCATGTTGCCTACACTAGCAAGCGCTAACATGAGCATATGTGTTTCATTTAAAACATTTATCATAGCAGACTACAGATTTGAAACATGATACCAGGGTCATTGACAGATCCTCACAGATCTATACGAGGCATGACCGCTGCTGGACTGCGCGTTATAAATTGAATTCATTATTATTATTATTATTATTAGGTGTGTGCCTCCCTTATGTGGGGTACTCTCGCTATGGGTGTTGCTGTGGATAGACTGGTCAGTTCTTTTGTGGGGTGGGGGTGCACTCATAGTCGCTATGGTGCACTATCTGTGGCTGTTCGGGCACTCCTGGCTAATTGTCCTTGCAAGAGTTTGGTAGCTTTTTTGGTTGGGGGGCTAGGTATTGGACTGGGGATTGGGTTGGGGGTCTGGATGGTTGGGAGGTTGGATCATTGTTATGTTATGATGTTATTACTGTTCTTCTCTTACATTTTATTGTTGGATGTAACTTGGACCCTCTGTACATAATCACGTTTCATCACATGTACCACATGTGGTGCAAATGACAATAAAGATTCTCTGACTCTGATTCTGACTCATTGGCCCTGGTTCTTGTCGGTCCTCAGGGCTATGTGCCAGTCCGTGGCATTGGTCCCTGGTGGTGCAGCTGCCACCTGCTCCTAGGTGTCTGTGTAGGTTTTGATATATATTGTAGGACTTGGTAAACATTAGTCAGTTCAGAAATCCAACACTCGTACAAAAGTTCAAGAGTTCATAGAACATCTGGTAAAGAACCACAATAACAAAGTCATTAATTCTAAATTGGTGTTCCTTCATGCGAGGGAAAAACTCTTACCCTCTGACAAGACGCAGATAAACTAAACTGTTTATGTTCGTGCAAGGTTACCTTTTTAGGAAATACACTGTCCTTGCCCTTCCCAGAACTGTTTGCAGTTCTTCCCTTACGGGAAAGAACAGACCCTTTTTCTTACATAAGAAATGACGTCAAAAGAAGGTATAAATGAAACTACATGCTATTCTGAGACACAGATTAGATTCGATTCGGTATAGACTGTTCAGCTGTATGTTCTGTATTTTACTTATTAAAAGAGTTCTCTTGCTGGCAAAGGAAGAAAGGTCTCGTCTCAAATTATTCAATATGAGGACCAGTTCGCCTCAACATTTGGTGGCTCCGTACGGGTTTGCCGTCTGATCTGGCTGCTTTCTTCTGCTGACTGAGACTGGAAGAAATATTGGGCCCTTTGGTAAATATGTTTTATTTTATTGTATAAGTGATTTCTTTCTTTCTCAGCTGGTGGAGAAAGTGTTCGCTTGATCAGGGCTTTAGAACCTGTAAACTGAGGATTTCTTTCTTTTGCCACTAAGAGCAGATATTTAGAAACTTGCAAGTTTTGGCTGTTTGACAAATTAAAAAAAAATGATTACAAATTGAAAATTAAATAGTTTTTATAAGCTGACAGTCAAATTGGAATTAATTTGGATATAATACAAACAGCTTTCTGTGTCGACACTGCAGTAAAAATATAGTTTGAAAATGTGCTTTAGACTTGGTAAAACTAAATTGCATGTTATATTTCAAGCACTTAAAGTAAAGCTATATTGGTAAACCGGTTGTAAAAATTAAAAAGCTAGTTGATCACTAGTCTCCTTGTATATATATAAAAGGAGGTTAAAAAAGCTGTACCCGGATCAGTTTCTGAGCGCAGGAGAAAAACGCGGCAGAAGTAAGGTTTAAAGCTGAAGTGATCATTCAGTCCATTTTTGTCTGACAAGGCGAAATTGGGTAAAAGCTGTAAATTACAGTCACGTAAGGCAGGAGTTTTTGCTACGTGGTAAGCGATAGCTATAAGTATGTTGAATTTGGCACTAAATTTAGTGAAATGTGATACATACAACGCGTTTGAATGAGAATAACATCATACCATGGTTAAAGGCCTGAAAAGAATACAAACTGTGCACAGTTGCATAAAACAAATATCTTTATTAAAAACTGTACATGTACAATTAAAAATGCAAATAAAATTTAATAGTATAATTTAATGATTTAATAATAGCTATGAACACACTGCATAAAATGTACTAAAAAGTATAATAATAAATATAGTGTTAATAAAAATAATAAAGTGTTAATAAAATATTAAATAAATAATATGTTAATGAATAAATAAAAAGTAAATTAAAACATAAAGGTAAAAGAAATAACATTGAACTCTTAAAAGAGTAAAGCCGAATCGTTGTTTGAGAAGCTGTGCTCAAAAAGCTGCATGTCTGCTAAATTTAGATCTGCAGGAAACTTGCTGCTCTCTTGTGTGCAAGGAATGTTGGCGTTGTGTGCAAGGAATGTTGGAAAACTTTTCGATGTGAGAGCAATTTCTGCTTCTTAAAATATTTGTCTGCTGTGTTTGGAATTTCCTGTTTAAACTAGCTGTTTTGTAGTATTGCTTGAGAGGAGATGAGGAATGTTTTTTCTAAGGAAGTTGGAGTGTTAGACTTTTGAAAAGTGTTAAATTTCTTCTAAGGTCATGCGTTTCTTGATCATTTTTACACTGGTAGCTGTCATCTGATTTTGCTGGATGTGAAGAAAACGTTGTTTTGAGTTGGGGAGAGTCAAAATGGTTGTTTGTGCTGTGGTTTTCTTTTTTCTCTTCTTCTTCTGTGCTGCGCCAGGGCCTCGATAGATAACAGATGTTCACTGAAATGATGCAAAACACACACAGAAAGGATTAAATGAAGGATTAAATGAAGATGATCACACACACAAACTAGTTTTAAACAAAACGTATAGTTCATTCTGGTTTCAAAAAAGTAAAGTAAAAATAAGGACTTTAAAAAGTGTTGCATTTAAGAGTAATTGACATATACGTAAATGTTTGTCTTAAATACGCTCTGTAGAAAGATTGAAGGCAACGCCTATTGGCCATGAGCCAAAATGCAAGGGGCCAGCAGAGACACACGGTCATGTTAGGAAAACGTCCCCACAGCACAGTGAGAATCACAGTTATACACACACATGCCTTAACACAGAGATCATCAGAGTTTATATAAACTCACATACGCAAAGTAGATAGGAATATACAGACACGTTCTCACAGAGTAACAAACAACATCAAATTTGTGTATTCGTACACCCTTAAGTATTTAATGTGATCCAAAGCTCTGACTAGTCTCGTTAGAATGAATTGTTCAATTCGTTTATAAAGATCTCGTGTAAAGATCTCGTGAAGTTTTGTATAAATGGGTATAAAAATACACAAATTGTAGTGTGAAGTTTTTGGGTATGGTGAAATTAAATAAGAAAAATACTATATACGTATATACATCACTTTATGGTGTGAATTTTGAAGAAGTTTAAGTCCAAGAGCAAAAACAGACACCCACCCACCCATCCACGCACACACAGTCAGAATGAGCACACGAGCATGGAAACCTCTGCGTTGGTTACACAATGTGAAATGCATGAAATTTATAAGGTCAAACAAAACCTGATTAAAGTTTTACTACCTTAAAAGTTTGTTTAAAATAGTGAAAGGAAATATTAGAAAGTTACTTACTTACAGTTCACCGATGGAGTGAGCGTGTTAGTTTCTGAAAGACCGTGGAACGGCTGGAGTAAGCTGCCCAACACCACCCCGTCTTTTTTTTTCTCTTCTTTCTCTCCCTCTCTTATCTCCTCCCGTGGTAGAGTCGTTTCGCTGCAATGAGATCAGTGGAAAAGTTACACACATACACACACACAGACTATCACACACGCACACACAAACAGCCTCGTATGAAAAAACTAACAGGAAACTGGGTGGAATATGAATTCATTCTAAAAATATATATTCGTTCTGAAAACAACGTACACTGTATAAAAGAATAAAGAATAAAACTGTACTCACCTCTGACAGAAAAAGCATTAAATATGGAGAAGAGGGGAGTTAGTTTATCTTGCCGAACAGAGCAGAAATGAGCGTCTGTGTCCTGTTTGAGTGTGACTCATGAATTACCATAAAAGGAATTGACATGCAAGCTGAGGCCAGCTAAGTTTCTGAAAATAAACTCAAGAGTACAAATCCTACATTTCGTCTCAAGGCAGAAAGTTTTTGTGCAGAAAACAATTGGAACTTTAAATAAATTGCTTTCATTCAAACCTTTATGAACAGTTGAATGTATTTTATTCATTAAAAAACAAACATCTTTTTCAAATTATACTATAGATTTACTTTAAATGCAAATGATGTTATAACACTTTAGGTAAATAATTATTAACAGTTACATCTTTGTCTCTCTGTACCAGAATAATGTTTTTTACTTAGATTGGATCTCTCTGGTATAAACATATACAGTATAACTAAAATGATTTAAATGCAGAAATAATTTTATTTATATTAGACAAACTGAACAACATCACCAAGTGTGCTACAATTTTAAGGTTGATTTAAAGCTCTGTAATAATAGTGATCTTTCAGTATGAACTTTGAATTTGTGAATATAAAATAAGATAATGCTAATAGATTTTTGTTTTGTGCCACGGTGACAGAATTACTTACTGGGTGTGTTTCTCAAAGCCGGAAAACAACTTTCATGAAAATAGGAGGAACAAAGGCGCTGTCACTGAAAACAACTGTCATGCACCTATGATGAACTGAATCTGAGCGCTGAGAGTCACAGAGACACTGGAACACAGTAGAGCTGGAGAAGTGTAAATGAACTGGAAAAATGTCTCGGGAGAGGACACGTTCAAACGCTGAAAGTGTATTTGAGGNACTGGGTGTGTTTCTCAAAGCCGGAAAACAACTTTCATGAAAATAGGAGGAACAGAGGCGCTGTCACTGAAAACAGCTGTCATGCACCTATGATGAACTGAATCTGAGCGCTGAGAGTCACAGAGACACTGGAACACAGTAGAGCTGGAGAAGTGTAAATGAACTGGAAAAATGTCTCGGGAGAGGACACGTTCAAACGCTGAAAGTGTATTTGAGGGGCACACAAAGGAATGACATCCGTGAACTGAAAAAACGGGGCGGAGGCTGCTATGAGCAACTTTGAAAAAAAGAAAGTCAACTGTTGCAGAAGCCGAGAGACTGAACTGAGTCACATGAAGCTTTTGGACACACACAGTGAAATGTGGACTGAACATGGACACAAGACATCTGGTGAAACACACACAGTGGAAGGATGTTTACTGTGAGCTATGGTTATTTAAAGTCTACTTATTACAGTATTTTATAAAGTAATGATCAGATTTCATACTGAAATGATCTTTGAAACAAACAATTTTAAAGTAAATTTTGTAAGTCAATTAAGTCTGGATAAGAAAAGGATTTTTAATTGACCACATCGAGACAAAATGTTAAGATAACAACTTATGATCTAAACAACTTATGATCTAAACAAAAAGTTTATCTTTAGGTAAGAGGATTTTAGGCTGTGTTTTCTAAAAAGAACGTGTGAACAGTACATACTGTTTACAACCAAATAACTTTAAACCAAGAAAGTGGCTACACAAATAAATAAAAAAAATTTCCATCCAGGTATATAAAATTATTACACAAATCACATTTTATAATTTGACCACTGCTCGCACATACAGTACAAAGTATTGTGTTAGACAGATAAAAACATACACATTTTCACATATATTGTAACAACATATCACATATTCATTGTCATGTACCAGGTCTTGGATTCTAAATAAGTTAGGCACCTGAGTGCAACAGTCAGGAACATTCTTTGTTTGTTACTGATGGCTAGATTAGATAAGAAAGGGTCAAAAGGTTGTACAGGAAGTCGGACAACGGGAGAAACAGTGAGTCGAAGCAGGAGCCTTAAAACTTGAGCCGAGACACAAGAGAACTTTTTTGGAAATTACTCTTTGAAGCTTGTGACATTTTTAAGAGGAACATCTCATATGAGATTTGCTTTTATGATTGAATTGTTATCTGACAAATAATTGACAGTGATTTATAAACTTGCTATGCTTGAAATAACTCTAATTCGACTGTAAGTTGTTGGAATAATGCCCGTAGGCTTAGGTGAGTTAAATAAATAAACAAATAATTGGGTAAGTTAATGCTGACTGCTGTGTTGTGCAGGAATGCAGGTCTACAGTGACACTGTATGACATAGCACAGAGCAGACAGGAAGGTCACTGTTTACAATGGCAGTGGGACTCAGTGCTGATGGCCAAAAATACTTTGTGGAGTTTTACAGATGTTTACATGAGGAGAATGAGATTATAGCCAAATGTGGAAAACATTCTAGAGTACTGTATATTTGTGTTGATTGTAAGATTGGATGGAGCTGTTCGTTTTGTTCTGTTACTAGCAGATTATAGTAGTTTCATCTGGTTGTTTGATGGTGGAGGCAGGTGCAGTGAGAATTTTCTGAGAATTTTTATTTCTGCCAATTTTTCAATTTTGTATTTTGTTTTTATGTGAGCGAATGTTTTGTGTTATGTTTTTTGTTTAAAGTAGAACTAACATAAAATGAACAAGATTTAAAAATAAAACAAAATAAATGAACTCGTTTGGACCATAAAAGCAAAATGTTTATGTTTAAGGAATAATTAATGAAACAATTAATGATAATTTCTACAAGAGAACGATGTCGAACAAAAGAAAACATGAAATGAAAAAGTTAATTGGTTTTAATCTGATTTATTAATCAAAATTCGAATCTCATTAGTCTACCGGTAGCAATTTGGGGTTTTCAGTGCACTGAAGAGAATTAATATTTCTCGCCCATCATAATCAGATAAACTTAGTGAATTGTTCTATACAACTAAAATAGTCACTGCAGATGACAAAATGTTGCAACAAACTAAAATTAATCTCTTAAATTGATGCATGGTCAAAAGAAATAATGTACAAAAGGCATTGTTCATGTTGATTTCTAACTATATTGTATTTTTCTACAGGATATCTGCAGGTTAGGTCCACGAACAGATGACTTCCAGTGGACATTTCAACTTGTTTAAACTGTTTTCTCCTCCTTGCAGCTGTTATTCATTACATTGATGTTCTGTGCATGCATGATGAATTATTGTGATATAACCAAACTATTTTTCCTGCGCTTGCAAAAACTGTTGAGGTGAAAAGATAGGGTCAGTTAGGATTATTGTTTCAGCTCCTAAATACGGAAGAAGATCCATAAAGTTGATGTTCCTGAAATTTCTGTCCAGTAAGTATTAATTTGCTTGGTATGTATCAAACACACACAGACACAACAATACTCTGAATTTATTAGTTGTATCAGATAAACTATCAGTGTTTAGTGTTTCTTAAGGCATACAATGTGGTAGAAAAACGCTAATGGTAAAACAATAATTAATTAATAAATTGATTAATTGGTTACTTAATAATTAACTAATAGAAGGACTGTACTGTATTTTGTTGTATTGTTTTTTTTCCCCATAAATATCTTTAAGCAGGATTCGAGTGTCAGACTCGTAAGATTGACCAAAGCTTTCATCAGGAGGCACAGAAATATCTGATGGACTAAGAAGCAAATACGTAAACGGTTGATTCAATTGCATGACTTAAGATAAGCATGGGACCTTACAGTTATCAGTACCAATACTAATCAAACAAACAAAAAATAAGCATGAACTGCATGGAAGTGCATGGATGCACAACGCCACAATAATAAAAGAAATTATAAAAGGGAGGTGGATCACAATCAGAACATTGAGTAGTTTCAGCTTTACTTACATAATTTTAACACAACAGCTTTCATATTATGCAGTTAACAGCTTTTTGCCAAGCTTTTTTCTTGAGCATGGACCAGAATGTTATGTATGAAAAAGGAGAAGGGAAGCTTGTTTCCACTACAGATGCTGAGAAAGGAGAAAAGTGAAGACGAGGTGGAAAACAAGGTCTTCCTGGACGACAACAACATGGCTCGTGGTGAAGGCTCGCTCTGGAAGGACCATGACCAGTTGGTGACCAGCTACACCTGCTGCAAAGTTGAGATTGAGAGAGGATCCGCACGGTTCAAGCAGACGTTCAACATGAGAGGATCGACATGGTTCACGCAGAAATCCAGAAAGAAGGAAGCTGTACCTGGTGTAACTGCAGTCAATGCACCAGAGTTCAAGAATAACAAGGACAGTGTTGTGAAGAATATAAACTTTGACAAAACATCAAGACGAAGAGCAGAAAATTAGTCTGATAAGTGTTCTGTTCTGGATGATTCTAGGGGCATCTATGAACTCGAACTGGAGGAGGTGAAGACACCAGTAAAGAAAACATGACCAAGTCCGCGCAGACCAGTCACCAGAGTGTTTGCCAAGGCTGCAGCCGGAACCAGGACAAAATTGTTCAACATAAGTTGAGTATGATACAACAAAAACACCTTAACACGATTCTGGCATCCTTGCCAGCATTAATAAAGCATTTAATGCTCATGCTAAATTATTGTAATCACACTGTAACATATAATTTTGTAACTTTTCATCAAAACACACGAGTAAATTTTGTATAAAATGTGTGAAATCTAGTAAAGGAAGAGATGTAGACCTCAATAAAGAATGGCAAAATAATATATTGCAGATTTGGCTAAATTAACAATACGATACAATTAGAAAATGCTTAACATTGAATTAACTAATGCCGAACACATTATTCTTATACAAGCATTTATAAATAATGTAAGACCTAAATAAGGGAATACACTAACTAAAGTAAAGTTTATAAAGTAAAGTTTACTAAGTAAATTAAGCCTAAGAGATAATTACGGTAACTAGTTTTGACTATCATAGGTGATTAACTTTTGACATTTTAAATTGTCAAAGGGAGGATTTGATTTGATTAAAAGATCTGAACTTGGAACAATGTTAAACCTTTGTTTAAGTAAATTGTACAAAGACTTTAAATAAATCATGGAGTTGTCAAGAAGGACACGTCCTGTTAAAAGTGATGAACTTTAGAAATTAGCTAATAAACTTACTTGGAAGATACGGGAGATGTATACTCCAAAGGAATTGACCTCAAAAGAATGCATTAGCTATATGAACTAAAGCTCCCAGTTCATTACAAATAATTATTCTAGATAAGTACAACTCACAACAATGTGTTAAAGAGAAAATAAACACCAAATAAATACCCAATCAAACATACCAATGTTTTTAAACTTCCAAAAATATGGAATAAAGTGTAGGCTTCTATATGGAGCACAGTAATTTTATAATTATCTGCATACCTATTGTAGTTCTAAGATTCAAGAGAAATGTGGTGTCATTTTTATCAAAACTGAACAAATTGGATCACCAACAACACATAAAATAGATTACAACGTTAAATATAAAATGTCTTATATGTAAAGGATTCAATTTAGATAATACAATGAAACGGCTACATTTTTGGTTCCACATGCATATATGATGCCATTTTATCAATTTACCTGTGTGGTATGAAAACTTAGAACCTTTAAGTTAAGAATGTGATAATATGAACATGAAAATTGTAACAATAGCTATTCATTGACAAATCCTTTCATATTGCAGATAGTTATTGGATGTATGGAGAAGATATTTTTCTGAAAAAATTTGCCAACAAGATGGATTGGAAAATTCGCTATGGTTAAAATAAAAGTTGCATGATCGAGTGAATGAGTTGACTATATTAGGCACAAATGATTATAAGAGGTGAAATAAAAGATATGATGTTTTGGATCAAAATGTATATTTGTGTACAATAGGTCAACACAAAGGGATTTCGTATGAGACTAAAGCATGCATAGAATCTATCCGTCCATAGATAACAGTCAACAGAAATGTTAAATGGATTAATTATAATTATTATAACGAACAATGAATTTCAAGTAAACCACAGAAGTCTTTGAAATGAAAGTAATGTTTAATAATAATGCTGGTAAAGATGACTGGTCGTGCAATGGGTTTAATCTAAATTTAGGGGAATAGTTATTTTAATATTAAAGATAGGAATTAGTACAATCTTAGTGCTAATTATAATTTCCTTTTTGACATGTTGTGTCCTGCGGCTGGGAAGCATTGGTGGACTCGCAAGATGATGAAAAGAAATGGACATGAAGCCAAGCAAACAATTCGTCCAGCTCCAAATGGCTTCAGAGGACATGTCTCCCCGCCTCCCACTGAACTGACTGTTGTTAGTAGGCCAATGGAGGCAGAGGGGGTTTAGTGGCCACTGGAGATCTGGTAACAAAGTGGAAAGTGACATGAACCAAAGGAAAGCCCTCCTCCAGAACTTCGTTTTGCCCCAACGAACACTACTCTGTTTTAAACGTTACAATAAAAGAAGAAATTCATTGAACTGAACTGAACTTGGTTTAAGACATTACAGTATATTCTTTTATTCCTAGTTTTATTTTGAGTGTATTCATTTATAACAGGCATCATCGTGGACCTTTGATGCAGGACTTTTATATTTAATCAACGGCCGAAGCATTCAATCCATTTTAAGTTTTTGCACCATGAAGCATTTATTTGTGTTTAATGTTATTATTATTATTGTTGTTGTTGTTATTTTCTTGTATGTTTATTTTGTATGTCATTTATCCTTAATGATTGTATTCTTGTAAATTTCTTTTTAGGTTTCATTTTAGCATTTCTTTTTCTTATTATCAATTAGTATTTTACAATTTATGTTTATTAGTTTAAGTTTAGCAGTCTAGTATAACCTCATTTTGCTAAGGCTATGTTTGCTAATGATTTTATCCTTCATGTGTTCAATTAGTTTCACAAAGGTTGGGCTTTACCATAAGTCTTATAAGATAATTGCATGAGGTAAGGGTAAGAGTTAGCCACATGACCGATAAAGGTCTCTAACAATTGGTGGATGCCGCCACTCCTGGCCCATGGTGGGAGCTCTCGACAGTCCCAAGGAGAGATTTTTTCCTGCTAATTAATGCCAGCAGCGGGTTTTCGGCTCCTTCAGGAGTGGAAGCAACTGCTTCATAGATTAGAATTAGGTAAGATAAATCCGTCATACCTTAAAGCCTTACATACAGTCTAGCTTAGTTTCTAGTTTAAGATTACACTTAAGGAGAATAGCTAAATTTTGTTAATATAGCTTAATTTGTTGATATATAACTTTTTATTATGTTAACCTTTATTAACTTCACCATTATTATGCATGCAGCACTGAAAAAAAAAACCTTAGTCAGCCTTAGATTGAGATTTATCTTGGATAAATAAGGGAGGATTGTAGGTTTTGTTATATGTATTTGTAGGGCATTACAGTCTGTCCAGAAATCCAACACTCGTTGGACAGAGCACATACAAAAGTTCAGGAGTTCATAGAACATCTGGTGAGAACCAGAATAACAAAGTCATTAATCCTAAATTTGTGTTCCTCCATGCAAGGGAAAAACTCTTACCCTCTGACAAGAAACAGCTTATGTTCGTGCAAAGTTCCCTTTTTAGGAAATACACTGTCTTTGCCCTTCCCAAAACTGTTTTCAGTTCTTCCCTTACGGGAAAGAACAGACCCTTTTTCTTACATAAGAAATGACGTCAAAAAGAAGGTATAAATGAAACTACATGCTATTCTGAGGACACAGATTAGATTCGATTCGGTATAGACTGTTCAGCTGTATGTTCTGTATTTTACTTATTAAAAGAGTTCTCTTGCTGGCAAAGGAAGAAAGGTCTCGTCTCAAATTATTCAATATGAGGACCAGTTCGCCTCAACAACAGCACCTCAGCTCTCTGCGCAGAAGGAATGACCAGCCGGCCCTCGAATAACACCAAACCATCAGCTTCTGAGAGATGTGCTGGTGTAGATTCTCAGTCGTCCAGGACATGATAAAATCAAAAAAGGCGTTCAATACAGAACAACTGGACTTTATTTGTAACAAACAAGACGTTTCGCTCATCATCCGATAAGCTTTCTCAATTGGAGACTGTGAGAGGGAGAGAGAAGTTATAAGCAAAGCTGGGCCACTGGTGCACACCAAACTAGGTAAATTGGAAGCTAACACACACACATACTTGGGATAACACGTGGCTGTGACCCATTCAAAGTTCTGTGTGTGAAAGCAGAGCTTACAGAAAACACACACACACCCTACTGTATGTAAATTGACAAAAACCACACTTCACACATTGATAACAGGGACCTGTCAAAGTCTTTGTTGGTCTAATTCACAAACAAAGCTCCTCTGTTCTCATCAGGTGTGAGACGCCTGGGGACCAAATCCAGGGCTGCACTATAAGTTTTAGAAAGTTGAAATCTTAGACCTCCTCCTCTGTTTAACGATGGTTTCTCTCTTTTTACATAAATCGCCTCCTTCACACCTCGCTCAAACCACCTGTGCTCTCGGTCCAAAATATGTACATTTTGGTCCTCAAAAGAGTGTCCCTTGTCTGTGAGGTGTAGGTGAACAGCTGAGTTTTGACCAGAGGAGGTTGCTCTCCTGTGTTGAGACATTCTTCTGTGGATTGGCTGTTTAGTTTCCCCAATGTATAAGTCTGGACAGTCCTCGCTGCACTGGACTGCATACACTACACCACTCTGTTTGTGTGTAGGTGTTTTGTCCTTCGGGTGGACCAGCCTCTGTCTGAGAGTCCTGCTGGGTTTGAAATGTACTGGGATGTTGTGTTTGTTGAGAATCCTTCTGAAATTCTCTGATAGTCCAGCAACATAAGGGATGACAATGTTTTTTCGTCTGTTCTCCTTTTTCTGTTCCTTATTGTGTTTTGGAAATTTCCTCGCTGACTTGACAAAGGCCCAGTTAGGATATCCACATGTTTGGAGAGATTTTTCAATGTGTTTCTGTTCCTTTTTCTTCCCTTCTGTCTTCGTGGGGATGTGATCGGCCCGGTGCTGTAAGGTTCTGATGACAGAAAGTTTGTGTTCCAGTGGATGGTGAGAGTCAAACAGGAGATACTGGTCTGTGTGGGTTGGTTTTCTGTAAACTTAATTTACCTAGTTTGGTGTGCACCAGTGGCCCAGCTTTGCTTATAACTTCTCTCTCCCTCTCACAGTCTCCAATTGAGAAAGCTTATCGGATGATGAGCGAAACGTCTTGTTTGTTACAAATAAAGTCCAGTTGTTCTGTATTGAACGCCTTTTTTGATTCTGAGAGATGTGCTCGTGCTGAATGGTAACGATGAAGAGATGAGTTCTTCGCTGTTCTTGGCGGCCATCCGTTCCCGATGAACTCTATAATTCATTCAACCTTTATTTATACAGGCTAGCCTCGTTGAGTCACGGGGACTCATTTACAAGAGGGACCTGTCTCACTCACACCAAACAACCATCCACTCTCACACTCACACCTAGGGTCAATTTAGAGTCACCAATCAGCCTAACAAGCATGTTTTTTGGTCTGTGGGAGGAAACCGGAGTACCCGGAGGAAACCCACGCATGCACGGGGAGAACATGCAAACTCCACCCAGAAAGGCCCCGGACCGGGATTTGAACCGGCAACCTTCTCGCTGAGAGGCAGCAGCTCTACCAGTTGTGCCACCGTGCTGCCCATAATCTGTTGCAGTTCGTGATCGTGCTGAGTTGCCTCACGGATCCTTGAGAGTTTTTGGGATGAGACTGGTGCATTCACCATAACTGATTCAACATGTGCCTGTACAATGTGATCTGTAGTCTCATCACTCACATGTCTCTGTGGCCTCCTGGATAGGGTGTCGGCTACTACCAACTGTTTGCCTGGAACGTGCTCTGCTGCCACTTTCGTCGGGTCTAGTTTTATTCCTTTACCGCTTTTCAGTTCTGCCTTAACCTTAGAAAGGAGAGGGAATGGGATGCGTCGTGGCGTTGTCAGGCTGTAGGGCTCTGCATCTGCTCTCAGTTCTATTTTTACCGGGTCGCATTTTAGCAGGCCTATTTCTCCAAAAACATCCTCTAAGAGGTCTGTATTAATATTATTAATTCTCCTGACTAAACCCATCTTCCTAGCTACACTACCTCCCAACAGGTTATGAGCATAGGGTCCCTTTATGACTGTGACCCAGAATCTGTATTTCTGTCCTTTAAACTGACTTGTGGCCATAAACCTGCCCACACAGTGGACTTCACCTCCAGGGCTGGTGACCAGTGGCATTTTAGCTTCTGTGACTAATCTTGGGCTATTTAGCAGTCTATTAAATGTAGTCAGCGACATCACTGTTATGTCTGCACCTGTGTCGATTTTAAATCTGACCGTACAGCCATTTATAGGTAATTCTACAAGCCACTCACTTTCTGAATCTGGCTGCTCTATTATAGCTGGCTTTACATTAGTTACTGCTCCAAGAAAAATCATGTCGTCACTCTCTACTGAATTGTTAGAAACTACTGTCACCTCTTTCAGCATTTTTGTTTTGCAGACTATTTCAAAATGTCCCAATTTATTGCATTTATGGCACCTCTTGTTCTTTGCTAGGCATGGCTGCGTTTTTCCATGTTGTCTATTACAGCGTGAACATGTGAAGGGGTATTTGGGCTAACTGGGCTCCGGTTTTCGCCGCCATCTTGCGTCGTTGTCGCTCTTTGATGTTTTAAAATGGCGTCCCCCTTGACTTATTGCGTCGACCATGTGCTCGACATGCAAGCTAGCACTCTGCTGCTTTATTTGTTCACTTTGCCTTGCTATCTGAATAGCTCGTTCCAGCGTGAGGTTTGCCTCCAACTGCAGTTTTTCAGAAATACTGTGGTCCAGTATTCCAATCACAATTCTGTCTCGAATGTGTTCGTCTTTTGTGCCACCAAACTCAAAGTTTTGTGCTAGTTCATATAAGCTTCTGACGAATGCTTCAACAGGCTCTCCGGCTTTCTGCACTCTTTTATGAAAGCAAGCTCTGTCGTGAATAACATTTCTTCTTGGCACAAAATGGTCGCTGAATTTCGCCATTACCGTCGTGTAATCTAGCTCAGGATGCGTCTCCTCGATTTCTTCATATTCATCAGCCGCCACATTTACTCTCTCGTACACAAACGAGTCGTAAATAGCCTCTGCCTCTCTTCCCAGGGCATAAAGAAGCGTGTTAACTTGTACCTCTCCGCTCTCTCCGTCCAGCTTTGACGCTATTCTGTAGCGATCAAAGCGACGCCGCCACATCGGCCATTCTGCCGGGCGCGAGAAGTCGAAAGGTTCGGGTGGACCGAACTTTGCCATTTAACTCAGTAACTCACTCAGTAAGGCGTCCTGTCGGCCACTTCTGACACCATGTCATGAACGGCTGCTTCTGTGAAGAACGGGTGGTGGACTCACGAGATAGCTTGGCGAACTCAGCTTTATTGAACTGCTAATAGCACGACATGTTAACGTCTCGTGTCACGCTCAGTTCACAACTAAAAAACACCCACTGCGCATGCTCAGTCTATACTAGCTACGGCAAGCTAACTAGGACATATCACCACATAACGATGGTTTAATTCTG
>JBBPBX010000451.1:106280-131412 GCA_038048925.1 Garcialebias charrua | reverse complement strand
AATGCCAGTTACTTCAGATGATATTGTCACTGCAGCAGAAATGGAAAGATGGCCTTATTTGTCAAAGGTTCATACCCCCACTATAAAAGCCAATGTTGACTTGTTGATAGGAATCAACGCTCCCAAGATATTGGAACCTTGGGAAGTGGTCAACAGTTGTGAAGATGGTCCATATGCTATGAGAACAGTATTGGGCTGGGTGATCAATGGCTCTTTGAATGGAGATGGTACTAACAATAAGGTTGGTGCGGAGCTCTGTTCTGCTTTGGTGAATAAAATCTCTGTGTCTAACTTGGAGATACTGCTAAACCATCAGTATGACCATGACTTCAATGAAAAGAGACTACAGGAAGAAGAAGAAGAAAAGAAAAAACGAGATGAAAGGAAGGAAAATGAAGAAAAGCAGGAAAACCGGCTGGATCCTCAACCTCCAGAAAGGAATCAGCCTGAAAGACGGAGAAACGAGGAGGAGGATCTGTCTACACATCTGTTGCAAATTAACAAGCAGAGCAAAGAAAATGTGAGGATTGTCGGCGTTCCTCCACTGCGCTCGGTGCCAATGATCGCTCCGCTAAGTAGACCTTCCAAAGATGTAAACAGTGAAACGCTGAACAGTTGCACTAAAGTACCAACCACCAAGCGCCCTGCACTGTCCAGACCTTTATCTAATAAAGAGCTGTCAGCTACTGGCAAAACCTCTGTCAGAGCTGTGTCTAAGACGAACTCAGTCAAAACTGGTAAAACCATAAACCCATTTGATGATGACGATGATGTAACAAGGGAACAATACCAATGGAAGGAAAACATCTTCTTATTCTCTCCAAAGATCAACAAATTTACAGGCTTATCCTTAAACACATTTATCAGTTATTGGGACACAATGGACTAACCCATACTCTGTCAACTCTGTTTGATACAAGGGGTGTAAATTGATTCAAATTAGTTTGCATTTTTGTATAACTGATGATTGATTGATTTATTTTGTATTTTCTTTTCATTTGGCTCCTACTATTGTTGTTGTTTTATAAAATTGTTATGTCTGCATGCCATAACAATTAGGGGCCGGTGTGTAGGAGCAGGTGTTAGATAAATGAATAAATAAATATATTTGTGAACGGGCATTAGGTCACGTGGGTAATCAGCTGTCTATATAGTAGGAACCTTTCTTTGTGAGGGCAGGTGTTCCACCCGAAAGGGGGAAAAAGTTTTTTGAGCGCTGAATACAAACTAGATGCTGTCAACAGATGCAAGTGATGTGGAACTATGTATTGCCTCTAAATGGACATAACCTAAAGAATAAATGGATTACATGCAAACGAGTAAAGGACGACTCTGACTTTAATTCATTTGACAAGGTAAACAATCAGCGCGTCAATTCTACCCCGGTGTATCACCTCAGTGGCTTAAAGCATTGGCTTGGCTTCTACAGCTCCTAAACCACTTTCAACCATTTCTACCAAAAAATAAATAAATAATATTCTTGTCCTTACTTCTGATGTCAGTCCTGTGTTCGTTCAGGTTGCTGTCGTTGTAATCCTCCTGACAAATCACAGAGTTGGTCGTGACGCTTCTGTTGGTGAAATCCTGCCTTTTCATCCGGACAAACCTCACACAAGCTCTGAAAGCTGGGTTTTTTTGGTGCAGGAAATCGATGTCCAGACAAACTGGAGTTTGAACAACCCCCGCACACACAAATATTAACCATTATTGGACCTCTTTCGCTTCGATACAATTCAATACAATACAACAACTTCCGACTACGTTGCCCCCTCTGCTTACGTCACGTGTCACGTGACTCCAAAACCGCACATTTTTTTTAGGCTCAGTGTTTTCCCCCTGATTTGTGGCTGTAAGGCTCTTGCTATTAATTTGGAAAGCAGGGAGGATTATCAAAATTACTGTATTACCTCTAAATATTTTTTTCTGCCCAAAAAATTAACATGAAACATGCACTTTAATGGCGTTGTAAAAGCAGATTTTGCTAAATTATTTATCACTCAGACTATCTGTTGGGGATGACTCTCAGCAACCCCCTCACCAGATTGTAGCTCAGTGTCTGTAAAATTAGCTGAGTTGCCTGTTTTGTGTGTGCTAAGGTTGCTTAGTTGTAGCGGCCATCTTGAATGGAGTTGATTTAATTTTTTTTTTATAGATTTAGTCTGGAAATATGGGCCAGTGCATGGATGTAGGCTTCAGCCATACTCCACCTTGAAATAAAAGTCTAGAATGGTGTTGAAGCAGAACAACCCTACTCAAACAAGATGGTAAATACCATAGCCCAAAATGGTGGACTGCAAGCTCCACACCAACTATATAACAATAATTCAAGGGAGCAGAACTTTCTGGACGTTGTGTCCGAGATGCCATTTTATGGGCATGATCATGCTTCAAACAAGAAATGATTACCGGTACTTGTGAGAGTTCCTCTGAAACCTGTCAGGTGGATCATGAAAAATATTGCTGACACCACAAATATGAATATGCAGACACTAACCACATTTAGCTTATCCCCTTCAGTGGTTGGTGGTGATGAGTACAGTTGTCACTGATAACAATATGAGCGTAATCTGCCTGATAGTTTTGTCCTTCAATACTGTAAAACTTTTAGCCTTTACTTGGATTGATTGTGCTTTTCTTTCTCCCTCTTTTGTAATCTAAATATAGACACATTATCAGCCTGTTTTAAACTCTGTGTATCTGTTTTTGGGGGATGCCAAGCTTTTCTTAATGAGCCAGGTCACAGTGTCATGATCTGGTCGAATGGTTGTGTGTTCGTAACACACCTGCGGCTGTCTCGGAGGAGCTCTCATCCTATCACAGAGGACAGATTGAAGACACGGTGAAGGAGGCACCGTCGTCTTAGCATGGCTCACCTGGGCTCTGGCAGGGCAGGAAAGCTGGGCCACATGTTTGCTGTGCTGCCTCTCCCTTCCACGAATGTGGTTTCACTTAATTGTGTTCACACCTTTGACACTTCCGCTGGCACATCCATTCACCACCCACATTGCTGATATTGTTGACTTTTATACATAGTTGATGTCCTAATTGGAGCAAAATCTGTTGTATGAACTCACTGATCCCTATCTTTGAACTTATTTTTGACAAATAATTTGGAGGAAACTTAAGCTACAAGTAAATTGCAAAGTTATGTGCTTGTGCTACAGTTGTTAATTGTTATGGACTTTCATGTAAATTTGCATTAAAAAAATCAGATTTGCATCACTTTTTATACAATTTTACTGTCCTGGAGGTGAGACTAATTAGCCACTTCAGCCCAATGTATGCTCATTACACAGAAACAGAAAACACTTTCACTGATAGAAGGCAGTTGCTTTCATTTTACAAGGACTACATAGAAAATAAGTCTTATTTATGAAACAAAACAATGAAAACCTCACTATTAAAAACCAGAGTGAAGAATGGGAACGTTGGTCAGTTTTGACCGGTTGTGACCTTAAGCCTGCCTGCAATGTGTTCACGGAGACTTGCTAATTGTAAAACCATAGTTAAAGTTTTGTAAATGAAGGTTTAATGAATAAGCCTTTTTGTTGGCACTCTTTCTTTTTGCTGTTTGAGATAGACATTATAGATAAGAGGTCATTTATTCTTCTCAGTGTTTGTCAAAAGAAAACAACTTATTATTATTTTTTTTTCTTTTGTCTCCTTTTACTTGTTGGGCTCTTAGTACTTTCATTAAATCTGTACTCTCCTTGTGTCTTGCCTCGACATTATTTAGTTGTTCAGTTTGTGTTTAGTGGAACACCTAGCATCTTATGTCTGTTAGTTATCCATGCACATCTCACACCAGCAATAACCACAGAAAACAAAATGGGAGCGTGCCATTTTTGGGTCACAAGTTTTGTGTTTCTGTACAGATCATGTTCCTCATCCAGCTTTAAAATACAGTCTTTGTTGTGACTAGTGTCAGATAGCATTCAAGATGTTACTTAGAAAACATGTTGAATGAATAAAATACCAATTGTTTTTGGGGATTTTACACACATTTGGTTCATCTTGGATCTCGTATACAGTACTAGAAATAAACCTACAGTTCACGTCAGCATGACATTTTAGTATGTTGTGTATAAAATGTTAAACAAGTTTGTGCTTTGTTAATTTTTTTTTACAGGCATCTGTTTTCTGAAAAGGTTTTCTTTTTGAAAACTTGACACTGAGACTCGGGCTTGAAGCAACAGTTTTTGTGCGTGGATGCATTACCAGTAATTGAACAGTGAAAATCAGTCTCCTAAATGTAACAGAACCATTCAAAACATCTGCAGGGGAAAAATGTGCATGAACTTGTTCAACACATTCACTGTGAGAAATGTGATATTTTTCTCTTTAAACAGCTCATGTACTGAAGCTATTTGCAGTCATTCAAAAAGCCAAATATCGCCTCTTCTGTGGTGCAATGTAAGGGTGCCACATCTGTGCGTTAGTGTTGTGTGAGTCTGTTTACCTGTCACAATAGAGACTATATTGTCTAATAAAGTCTAGTTACAGTTTTCACCGAACAAGAGCATCATAGAGAGACAAAGTAAGTTAGTAAAATCTGTTTATGCTCTGATGTGTTTGTGTTTTTTTCCCCCCAGAGTTCCTCACTTCTTCAGCTTCTAAATGAGTGAATCAGGTTCACGCCGTTCCACACTTGTTTCCCGCCTGCCAATCTTCCGCCGCAGCGGCAGTAAGAAGCAGGAGTCTCTCCCCTCCTCTCCATCTTCAGGCGGCGTGGGAAATGGCGTCCACACCTCGTCACCGTCCAGCACCAACTCCAGCTCCGGCAGCACAGGCAAACGCCGAAGCCTCTTCCGCACTCCGCATCTTGGTTTCACAGCTAAGCGGAACAGTGATCCACGTGTCCAGCCCGTCAACCTGAACCTCACGCCCACCCTGACGCAGACTACTGATGCCAATGGAAATAACCAGCAGACAGTAACATCGTCAGTGTCAACTGGGTTCAGCGAGGGGGGCAGGCGTTCCAAGTCACGGCACTCATTTGGCTTTGGCAGCCACAAGCAGAAGAAAATCTCACGCTCTCAGACTGAAGACTTTGACAAGCCTTCCTCATCCTCCTCCACAGCCAATCGAAATGTGTTCATCAACTGCATTAGCAACTCGGGAGCCAATGAAGGTGATGACTCTGGGTTCCTGGACGACTACAGTGGAGGCAGTAACAACAACAAACGCTCGTCAAACCAGAAGAAACAATTGCTGCCCAAGTCCTTTTCCGCTCACCACCGCTTCTCTCGCACCTCTGATCACCACAGACCACCAGAAGTCAACCTGGAACCTTCGAGCTCCACCACCGTCACTCCAGTAGCAGAAGGCGTCACTCCAGGCTCATGGCCTGGTGAACTGATTGGAGCTGGTGCTGAGAACTCCCTTCAGTCCCCTATGATATCAGAAGATCGAACTACAGCCATCACTCCTTCAGAGTTCATTCCAATCACAGAGGATTCTGTATCTGAGGTGGATGCACTTCCAGCTCCCAGTCCTGGTGTAACCTCAGACCCTGTCTGTGTTGCTGGACCCGTCACTGATCCTGCTCCACCTGACCCCCCACCTGCACCAGAAAGCTGCAGTGTGGCCATTTCTGCTTCTCAGGTAGTATACTAGTTTCATCTAAGAACCTTTGATATCCAATATACCGTGTTTTTGGACTATAAGGCACACTGGATTATAAGGCCCAATATCAATGAACAGGTCTGTTTTCATACACAAGGCGCACTGAATTATAAGACTCATTAAGTGAAACAAAACAGTCAGATACGTTAAACTTTATTCAACTCATTCACAGTAGCCACATACAATTGGTTTGAGGTCAGTAAGCACAACCAGAATTAATACAGTACATAAGGTGCACTGGATTATAAGGCCCACTGTCGAATTTTGAGAAAATTAAAGGATTTTAAGTGCACCTTATAGTCCGAAAAATACGGTAGTTAAGTATGTATTAGGTATAGGCTGGTAATGAAAATCTCACGATGAGAGAACCTTGAGCAAAAATACCAAACTTTTACAATAGTAAAGCAAAAGGTTAAAATGCATCAGATAATTTTATGCGTTTTATTTAAAAAAAAAAAAAAACCACAAAGACAATCCCACCTGGGCCTGTCTCCTTCCTGTTCCTCTCAAACCACAGCCGATCAATCAGATGGCCGCTCGTCCTGAGCCTGGTTCTGTTGGAGGTTTCTTCCTGTTAAAAGGAAGTTTTTCCTTTCCACTGTTGCCTTTGTGTTTGCTCAGGATGGGAGACTGCGACAAACTGAAGATTCAACACAATCTGCTGCTTCCTTACATAGATAACTTTTACTAATTGTCTTTTATTATGTATGTGAATGTTTCTGTTCAGTGCCCTGAGACAACTTATGTTGCGACTTGGTGCTAAATAAATAAACTGAACTGAATTGAGTTAAATTACTATTTGAGTTTGCTGTTTAAATAATATTACACAATGCTTAAAAAAGATCATTTGATAGGCAATAGCACAGTACTACTAAATATAACATTTACTTATATTTTTAATTTTAATGAACACGTATAAATCAGGAGAGAGAACGCAAGTGAACATGTTGACAGTCACTCTGTTTAAAACCTGTGTGGGATTTTTCCTGTCCTCAGAACAGATTTTAAATCAATTTGTTATCGAGAATAAAAATGCTTTGTCTCTGGTATCATATAAAAATGATTTTAAATTATAGGAATTGTGTGACAGAAAAACATTGTGGTTTTGACACCATGACATTGAAACCAGTAATTGGCCCATGCCTAGTGTTCATACAGTATAATTCATACATATTAAAAATAACAATCTCAATTGTCCTTTCCTTTTTTCCTTCCAATCCTTTTCTGAGATGTCGTCAACTCTTAGAAAAGCTGAAATTATGTCAGAAGGCTTATGCCATCTATTTGTAATCTAAAATTTAAAGTCAAAGCTGAGAACTGAACTTTTTTTTTTTTTTTTTGAAGGAGCTCAAGCTTGGAAAACGTGTGCATGTCTCAAACCAGCATTAATATTTAAAAACTTTGGCGCTCTCAAATACTCCTCCAAAAATGTTCAGTTCTTTGAGTCACAAACGGAAACGTCAAAAACAAACTTCACAAGGCAAAGTGATGTTTTTTGGCTTGTGAAGAATAAATATCTTCTGATTTGCTCTGTGAAAATGTTGATATACTCCTCTAATTAATATTTGTTGAAGCAATAAATTCTCTCTAAACCCATCAGATAGCTACCAAAAAAGTTTTAAAATGTACCGGTAGTCAATCAGATATTCTCTTCTCAGGTTTTCTTCACTCCAGCCCAGTCGAGCACTGAGAAACCGTTACTCCCTGACACCAGCACAACCAACAACACAGACTATGAAACTGCCGTCTCCCTGTCTGAGCCAGAGACAGCTGTCCCCTGCCTGCCTCTGCAGGAACAGTCACTGGAAGAGAGGAAGGAGAGGGAGGAAGAAAGAAAGGAAGCAAGGAAAGAAGAATCTGCAGAGAAGATGATGGAGCTGGTGCAAGAGAGGAAGTTGGTTAACCACACAGAAACCACAAGTGAGAGCGAAGCGTGTGGGGTTCGTAGTGAGGGCTGCCACTCAAACCCTGAGAAGTCAGAACGGAGGACAAGACACACACTCTCTTTTCAAGAAAGAGGAAACTTCTGTGGCTGCCATGAACCGAGGTCCTCTCACTTGAGGAGACCACACGCAGGTAGAACACCCAAAGAAATACTTGTCACTGAAACAGACTTAGATACAAAGTCACTGACACAGCCAGGTTTACTGTGTGTTGTAAGAGAGATCCAGAAACTTGTCTAAGAAGATCATTTAGTTATTTTCCTTCTTGTGTGACCTTCCTGTGTGTGCAACGTTAATCAAAACTTACTGTCAGGCAGCATCACTTCTGTCTGAAAGTAAACATTTGTTAGTTTGTTGTTATGATGCAATGCAGACACTTTAATGATTACTGTAGTTTTACTACTTCAAATCTATAAAAGTACAGTGGCCTTGAAAATACATAAGACTGTATTTATTATAAAACATGTGTTTAGTTGTGTTAGTGGTCCAAATTAAACTCACAAAACTGTCAAGCAGTATTTATGACTACAGGTGGTCCCCGACTTACGACGGAGTTCCGTTCTTACGTGGCGTCGTAAAGCGAATTTTGACGTAACTCGAAACATACGTCCAAACTGCACCTTATACGTACAGTACTTTATTTTACCAAGCACTTAGCCTACCCTAACACAGTACCCTACATAATTATCAAAAAACACATACATTTCAGAGCCATAATGAAGGGAAAAAAAGAGTTAATTTCCTACTCTGGACTGCTGGTGAAGCCATTTCCTCCGTTTCTCCCTCCCTCCTCCGGATTCTCCATTTGTTTACGTTGTAAAACCGCCGTCCATAAAACAGCTACTTTTCCACAGCTGCTGCCTGTTTCTGCCTGTCCAGCTTGCTCCAACAAGTTTTGTTTTGTTTTTTGAATGTCCCGAGGACCAGGCTTAGCTTTTTTAGAGAGTACAGGCAGCTGTAGCCTCCACAGCTAGCAAAACGGGAAACCGGAAACTGCTGGAAACTGCGTAAATCGGCTTCAAAATAAAAATGTTCAATATATATATAAATATATACGGTATACTGTACATATATATAGTATGTATATTTTTTAATGGAGATGCGTGTCGTAACTCCGAAACATCGTAACTCGAGGACTACCTGTATAAGGTTATTAGCATTGACACATGGAGAACAATACTACATTAATTACTTTTTCTAAGTTTTGAATGAGAACATTTACTGATGTTAAAATATGCATGCAGTTTAAATCAGGTTTAAAACTCTTAGAAGTTGCTCCATGGGCAAATAGGATTTGTATTTGTTTTCATTTAAAAGAACACAAAACACTATGTCCATTATTTCAGTATTTTGCAAGTTATTTGCCTCACATCCTACTTTGTTCATCAAACAGTGACAATTTTTTTTTTACCTGCAGTTAAAACAAAACCACAGTTCACATTAAAGAAGCTTAATATTTTAAAGAAATGTTTTCATTCATTTCCTGGTATATTATTACTTCTAGGGATGCACAATATTGGATTTTTGGCTGATATCCGATATGTCAATGTGTTAAAACTTATTTGGCCGATAACCAATACAATATTTTTCCCTAGACCTACTTACAGAGACTACATAGCTTTCTCTGCTGTGGAATTAAAATACTACATTATTCTTTTGCATGGTCTTTGCCAGTTTGGCCTGCTACCAAATGCAGATGCCAAAAAGGGGGCTGAAAATGATGCAACACTTCAACTTGGATTATGTTTAATGTCAAATTAATTCATGACATTTACTCTCTCTAACACAATGACAACACTCGAACAGTGCAAATTTGTAAATTTTCACGAATCTAAACTCAACCTGTTCACAAGCGACAAGTGAAATGTGCATGAGTACTAGTGCATTAATAGATATACTTGACAGTTTCTTAAATAAAAAATTATCTTAAAACAGAAGCCTTTTATAGCGGTGAGTTATTGTGATGGAATGGCCGTTGTCCAATATTGTATTGCTAATATCGACCGATACCGATACCATGCCAATAATATTGTGCATCTCTAATTACTTCTAATGTCAGTTTATTATTACTGTGCTGCAGTTAAAACTGGCAGGGCACTAGTTTATGAAATTACAGTAGTCCCTCGCTACGTCGCGGTTCGTTTTTTGCAGACTTGATCTGTCGCGGTTTTTCAAAATAAAATTGGGCATGACACACAATTGGCTGATTGATGGATGAGCTGCACTATCGGCATGGAATTTTTATTTAAAATAAATTATTTTAAATTATTTAGCACCTCCTGCTGCACCTGTGTGCAGACCACAGCTTGCAGGAGAAGCTTCCTCCTGCAGCATATCATATCTCTGCTCAGCAGCAGAGAAGTGGGCGTGGCCGAGAACGCTGGCAAATGGCAGAGTGCAGCTGGAGGCAGAGAGCTGATTTCATTCATTCTGTGCTCTTTTAGCGCATTTAGGTGTATAGGTCGCACCTTTTTATGTTTTTTTCAAGGCCTGCGACCTATACATAGTTCCCAGACACGCCCCAGTATTGCGCAATAGCTCCGTCCGCACCATATCTGTAGGCAGTAGAAAGGCAAAGATGGCGAACAAGCAGACACGAACAACCAGAGCAAATTATACGGACAAAAACACAGCCACCACAGCTTCACCAAGGAACAAGAGAAAATGGCAGTGGTCGGAGTTAAACACAGCTTTAAATCCAAAAAAGATGTGTAAACTGTCTCAATCATATCTAACCAGCTAAATAAAGGTTTAACTAAAATAACACACAGCCAGCACAAACACCAAGCTGAACGACCAGAACCAGCACTTTTGAGTGTTACCGTAGCATGTTGTTAGCACTGGAGCGGAGGGTCCCTCGCTCAGGTCAGACGGCGTGGAACCATCGCGGTTGCGGGGGCGCGTCCCATGGGACCGACGCGTCGCCCGAACGACTTGGCTCCAGTCCTCCTTTCCCCACTGGGGTGGTCTCCATGCCGGTCCGGAGGACCGGCTTGGACCGTGAGGAGGCCATTGTTGCGTTAGCGAGATGCTAAGCTAACCACAGCATGCAAGACGGTGTCGTTAAATAATGAAAAAAAAAAACAGCTCTAACACACAGACAGTTGTACTCTAACATTGTTTCACAAAATGATTTATGTAGAATATTTTGTTTACCGGCCAAAAGCAGATGTCTTCAGAGCAGATCCAAGCAGAGTTGGGGCTGCAAGCTGCAGCTGTGAGCTCCTCCGATGAGATAAATCCTTCATGTTTACTTTTTTTTTTGATTGAGTGAAACCTGCGCGTTGCCCAAACGTCTACCCGACTGGAACACCCACTGACACAACACGAAGTAACCATTGTAATTAATTAGAAATTAACAAAAAAAACAACGTGAAAAATGGACATCCATTTGAATGCGCTCAAACTGCAGCTAAACCTACAAGTGGGAGGGTCAAACAGGACAACCCACAGATGTGACGTCACATGGGAACTATGTATACACCGGTGCGACCTATATATGGCTTGTTATCACTTTCGGTGAAACAAATTTTTAAATCCAGCTTATTTCACAATTACGTTCATTTATTAAGGAAAAGTTCAGCTCAGACATATATTTGCTATAATTTTTATCAAACAAATAATTGTTTTTAAGTGTTAATCTTCTTAAAAGCCTTGCTGTGCGCTCCTGTGGCAGACATTTGCAGCAGAGCTAAACGTAGGTGCAACCTAGGGGTGTGGGGGCCAAGATGGTGTAGAGGCAGGGGAACCGACTTGGGACCCGAAGGACCCAGGTTCGAACCCCAGTCACGGCATACCTTGTGGTGTCTATGGGCGGCACACCTCATCCCCAATTGCCCCCCGGGCGCTTTCAATAGCTGCCCACTGCCCCACCTGGTGGTGGTTGGGTTAAATGCAGAGACTAATTTCGTCTTGTATGGAAACATACACAGATGACAAATGTGACATTATTATATTTATTATTATTAACGGTACGCTAAAATCACATTTCGGTTCGGTTCAACTACAAGGAGGGCTCGGTTTTCGGTTTATTTTCGGTACAAAAAAAAAAGACAAAATAAAGACTTACAAAATGTTTATTTTGAAAATATGCCAAAAATATGTTTGTATTGTATTGTAGTAATAAATAAAAGTGACCCATTTGGATGATATTTTAAATAAACAGCACTCTACAATAAACTACTGTATATTAACAATAATAAAAATCTTAATAAATACAATAACAGTCAGAACCAGTACAATAAGCAGCAACAGACTGTTTACAGTTTAACTAATCAAGTTTTTGTCCAGTAGCAGCATGGCTGTATTTGTCCTCATTACTCTACTCACAACTTCTTGGACCTGCTCCTCCAAGTGGGACAGGTCCACCGTCCTGGAACAGTTCAGAGTTCAGTTCAGTCATCACACTCTTCTTAGCTGCAGATGATCTCTGGTGGATGTCTGTCCCTGAAGTGGACAAAGAGAGCAGCTACCTCTGTCCCAGACTTGTAATAAAACAAAGAGATAAAAAAATAAGTTAATAAGATTATGATTTTAAACAAAAAAGATTATTTAGATAATAATAATAAAATAACAATACCTCTTCTTGAACGGTTGAAGCTCTCACTCATCTCATCAGGGCTTTAATCAGCTCCAGGGCTTGTTGACAATACAGTTTTTTCATAAAGAGCTGAACTTTTTGAGTGATGGATGTCTCGTAGCGGTAGCGAGGATCAATAACTTTAAAGCCTGCGCATATAACAACATTCAGACTTAGATTCAGATTTAAAAACTCATACAGTTTGTGTTATTGCTCTGGACCGACCTGATTTACCTGAAGAAGTAGTTTAAATGCAGCTGCTTTTAGCGGTGTTTCTGCAACAGCTGCTGTTTCTTCGTTCACATTCTGATGACGTAGTTTCCAGCGCGTTCACGTTAGACGTGTTGCTGCTGCAGAGAGCTGCATCACGCAGCTGCTGCAGAGCCAGTCTTCATGAAACAACGCTTTGAATGTGCGTTCGTCTTAACAAGAAAGCCATAACGTTCCCAAACAGGAGACCGGAGCGAGTAGCTAGGCTAATGCTGCGCGTGCTGCGCGATAATAGCTCCGTGCTGAAACGCGCCCAGGAAGTTTTGTTCCGCGGCGCATATATTAACGTTCAATGAGTGAAAAAAATAACCGAAACGGTACACAGGTGGACCGAACCGAACGTGGCGTACCGAAATGGTTCGGCAGACCCACTACAACCATTACATGCCTAGTGCGACCTATACACCAGTGCGACCTATCTAGGGATTTTTCCAGTCTTGGTGATAATTGGACAATGCGACCTATACACCAGAAAATACTGTACTACTATTCCTACTCCGTGGTTTTTCACTTATCACGGGACTTCAGGTTATGGATCCCCCACGATCAACAAGGGACTGCTGTATACACAAGCTAAATCTTTAGAATTGATCCTTTATCAAAATATCCAAACTGTACAAAAATGTAGCAAAAAAAAGTAATTTATTGAAGTTCTTCGCATTTGCACGCATTTTTCTGTGAAGCTAGAAACGGCTATTTTTTGTGTGATATTAAAATGGGGTTGTTGCGTGTTACAAAACTGACATGAATTGCCAGCAAGCATTTAGTTTGTATTTGAGACCTGCTGTATTTTAGTCTATAATATTAACTCAAACACAACCACGTAAACACTGTTTCAGTCCAGGCCTGCAGGAATTGCAGAGGAATATTGAGTACTCTGTAAAGTGTTCACTAACAAACAGCAGGAACTACAGATAGTCTTGCATGAAAAATTAATAAGCTTTTCTATTGGACTCCACAACAACAGAGATTTGTTTTATTAATTTCAGCCACAGCCATTTTTGACATTGTTCTATGTTCTGTGCAGATTGTGGTTAAGATTTGGCTTTAGTTTTTTTTTTAGTAGTACCGGTATGTATTTTTTAAGGGAGTTGCTTGTACAAATACAAGAATACACTATACAAACAGTGGAAGTTATTTGTGTACAGTATGTGTGGACATGTGTGGGTGGAGAGTGAAGAGGAGAGAAAATGATTGGCAACATGTTTTTATTTTTGTTTTAAAGCCTGTTACTTTTTGTGAGGATGGAATATTGTCTGTTTCATTTCTATTCTCCTGTAAGTTACAACAGAGCAATTACTGCAGTCTTCCACGTGTCTTTCTGAGAAATATTTCCCCTGAAATCTAACATTCATCCTTTAGTTTTATTGTTACCAAGTAATCTTGGTGTAGATCTGAATGAGCTTGATTATTGCAACACAACAAATAAAATTTTAGCAAAAGGCAATATAGCTGAACAGCTCCACGAAGGGAAGTTTTGACTTGATTAAAAAGCTGAAAAGGTAAAAGTGGTTTAGTCACTCAGTTTTATGAAATAGTTTTTCCTAGAGGCAGTAGATCTGACTGCTTTAGAAGTTACTAACGAGTTCATTATATCTCAAAATTTCCATCCAATTTCAATATATTTTTTTGACTTTTTTATTCTCTTTTCTTTCCAGTTTCTTTGTGCAACAGTGCCAGCCCCTACCATGAGGTGTTGCGGATGGAAAGACGTCTGCGCTCCTCATCTGAGGGGGCTGGAGGACCTCGTGTCCATGGAAACCACAGGGATGCCCCAGGCATGGAGGGATGCGGTCTGCTCAAACACAGAAACAACTCCTCATCATCTAAGCTAGGAAGTCTGGTAAGCCTAAAGGTCGCTGTGTGTGGTTCTTTCTCTGAACCACAAAGCCCCAAAATTTGTACCGTGAATACTAATGGATTGTTTTGTGCACACAACTTGCTTCTCTGTTAAGGGTTTTGGTCGATTATTGTGATTACACACTTCTAACACACTATCTATTAATTTATTTTAAAAAGTACAGTGTATCTATATAACAGTTGACATTCTAATAAATATGTCAAGAGAAGATTAGAGCAAAGCTAAGACTACACACATGCAGAACGTGTTAAACAAGGCAAAGAAATTAGAAACCCCATGTCATGTCTGAGTTCCTCTAGTTTTTCTGCTTTGTGTTTTATGTGTATTTTCAATATAAAATGTTTAAAGCAGTAAACTTTGGCACAAAAAACATTGAAACCAGAGCCACTGCTCCTGATCCAGTACTAGGAACAATAACTGAGTACGATGATTTGCTAATAAGCACACAGCTTATGTCACACAGTAAGCTGCCATTTGAGCAACAAACAAGCCATCAGTTCATCTGCTGGTGTTTTTGTAAAATCACGATTATATTCAACGACCAGAACTACCGTTTTATAGGTTTTTAGATTTGTATGTTTCAGATTCCTGAGCTGCATCTGTTACTCTCAGGACAGTATTACACTTTTATTATTTCATTTTATGCTTATGTTCATTAAATGTTTAGTGTTTTAGTGTTGGTGTAAATTTTCATACTTTTATACTACTATGCAAAAACTCAGGACAGTGTTACACTTTTACTATTTTATGCTTATGTTTATTAAATGTTTCAGTGTTTTAGTGTTTAAATGGTTACTGTTGCACCGAGGGACTGAGAGAAATGCAATTTCAATCCTGTGTATGTCCTGTACATATTGCAGTTCTGACAATAAAGTTGACTTTGACTTTGACTTACTGAAACAGTTACGAAACTTCAGTAAGCTCATTTAATTAAAAGAAGCAATATATGCGAACTAAATGAGCATAATATAAACAATTTGTGATTTCATGGAGCTCACTGTCGCTTTTCTGATAAAAACAAACAATGAAGCTTTTAATAATCTAAATCCTGGCAGTTCCCCAGCAGGGCGTCAGCTGTTTTTTGTACACAACTTTTCAGTGTAGACAAGTGCTGTTTATAAGTTGGTTCACTGGTGAAACAACGCAGGAAAGCTCCGATTTTTGTGTTTTGATTATTTCAAAGCATTTTACAACACTTCAGTGGGAACACTCATTGCCAAAATCAAAACAAAAATTACAATAATGAGGGGAGTCACTAACAAAGCATAATAAACGCAAATGAGATCTGTGCTGCTACCACAAACAACAACACATGTCTCCAGGAGTACTCAGACACTGTATGTTCATACATCACCAAGTGCATTGATGATGTAACCAACCTCAAAACCATCACTGTTCGGGCTAACCAGAAGCCATGGCTGACAGCTGAGGTTCACAGACTCATGAAAGCCAGGAATGCTGCCTTCAAAGCGGGAGATCAGGTGGGCCTGAGGGCAGCCAGAAACAACCTGGACCGGGGCATCAGAAAGGCAAAGAAGCAGTATTCTGGGAAAATAGCTCACCGTTTCAAGGACAGCAGGGATACACGCAGTCTGTGGCAGGGAATACAGACCATCACAAACTACAAACCACCCCCCCAGACCTGTGACAGCTCAGCCTCTGCGCTGAATGAACTGAATGAGTTCTTTGCTCGGTTCGAGGCAAGTAACAGCACACCAGCACATAAACTCCCCCCCTCTCCTGATGGCCAGGTGCTGACGCTGTCCTCAGACAGCGTAAGGCGATCATTCATCAAGATTAACGCCCGGAAGGCCTCTGGTCCTGACAACATACCTGGTCGTGTGCTGAAGGACTGTGCAGGGGAACTCGCAGCGGTCTTCACGGACATCTTTAACATCTCACTGAGCCAGGCCATCGTCCCCACCTGTTTCAAAGCCACCACCATCATCCCTGTCCCAAAGAAGGCAACGCCCGCATGCCTCAATGACTATCGCCCAGTAGCACTCACCCCCATCCTGATGAAGTGCTTTGAACGGCTAGTCATGAAAAGCATCACATCTGTCCTCCCTGACTCCCTGGATCCCTTCCAATTTGCATACCGACCTAATCGCTCAACCGACGATGCCATCTCCTCTGCCCTTCACACAGCTCTCACACATCTGGACACGAAGGACTCCTATGTTAGAATGTTGTTCATCGACTTCAGCTCGGCATTTAACACCATCATCCCCCAACAGCTCATCCTTAAACTGGACAGTCTGGGGCTGAACACCTCAATGTGTAACTGGCTGCTAGACTTCCTGACCGGGAGACCACAGACAGTGCGGGTCGGGAGTAACACATCTAGCACCATCACATTGAACACAGGGGCCCCACAAGGATGTGTGCTGAGCCCCCTTCTATTCACCCTGCTAACACACGACTGCACACCATCGTACAGCTCCAACCACTTCATCAAGTTTGCGGACGACACAACAGTGGTGGGTCTCATCAGCAACAACGATGAGACGGACTACAGGAACGAGGTGAGCCGCCTGGCCTTGTGGTGCGGACACAACAATCTCACTCTCAACGTGGAGAAGACAAAGGAGATTGTTGTGGACTTCAGGAAGAAGGATGCCCAACATGCCCCTCTGACCATCAACAGCACCGCAGTGGAGAGAGTAGACAGCACCAAGTTCCTGGGAGTGCACGTCTCAAAGGACCTGTCCTGGAGCAGGAACACTGCAGCACTGGCAAAGAAGGCTCACCAGCGTCTCTACTTTCTCCGCAAGCTGAAAAGGGCTGGAGCTTCAACCCCCATCATGAGCACCTTCTACAGAGGTGCCATAGAAAGTGTCCTGACCAGCTGCATCACTGTGTGGTTTGGTGCATGTACTGCATCCTGCCGCAAGAGCCTCCAGCGCATTGTGAGAGCAGCTGAGAAGATCGTGGGCACCTCCTTGCCCTCACTGCAGGACTTACACAGCAAACGCCTCACTCGGAAAGCCCACCGCATGGCAGGTGATCCCACACACCCACTACACAGCTGCTTCAGACTGCTGCCATCAGGGAGGAGACTGAGGAGTCTCCAGGCTCGAACCAGCAGACTGAGAGACAGCTCTGTTCATCAGGCAGTCAGAATGCTAAACACTCTGCCTGCTCTGCCCCCCCTCCCATTTGAACTGCCTTAACACTAAAACTTTCTCACACATTACCACTCAACACAAAGATTTTAACACTAGACTCTGTGTCATCAAACGGGTTTTCACTAAACTCTCGGTCATGTGCTCATACAGTTTGCACTACTTCTCATACTTGCACTAATGTCTGTATTACATCACTGCCTATAATCATAATACTGTTTACATTCTCTGTTTACATTTATTAATACTGTTTACTTTTATTACTACTGCTTACATGTAATTACTACTGTTTACATTTATTTACACTACTCTAATATCTACACCACTGCTGGTACATATACAGTGTGCTCTGAACGGTCTTATTTAGGGATGCCCAATGTGCCTTACTGCATATGCCACTTTTTGCCTCTATAACAACATCAACTACTACCTCATACATATACTGTGTACATTGACTCATACGCTGCTTTGCCACTTTGCAAATGTCAATGCTAGAAACCTTTAGTTTATTTTAGTTATACTTTTTATACTCTTTTTTTATACTAGTATGCAAAAACTCAGGACAATATTATGTTCATTAAATGTTTAATGTTTTAGTTTTAGAGTTGGTGTAAATTTTCATACTCTTATACCACTATGCAAAAAACTCAGGACAGTGTTAGTTTTACTATTTTATGCTTATGTCTATTATTATATGTTTCAGTGTTTCAATGTTTAGATGTTTACTGTTGCACCGAGGGACTGAGAGAAACGCAATTTCGGTCCTGTGTATGTCCTGTACTGTACATATTGCAGATCTGACAATAAAGTTGACTTTGACTTTGACTTTGACTTTGTTTTCAGACTGTTCAGACTTGTAAGTCCTCACATTCATCGTCTGCAGAGAACAAACAGAGATTCATACATCCTAACTGCATACAGTATATGTGAATTTTACAAAATAATTAAGATATATTTAATATCTGAGTATGACTCCCCATGCTTTTATCCAAAGCATGCGTAGTAGTTTTCTCATGGAGAAACTCTTCACTTGATTACCAAATTGCAATTACATCGACACAATGACTTCCAATCTTACAGTTTAGAGTGAGTGGGTGCAATTTGGCCAAAATTACAGCCAGCTGCTTGCATACACTTACTGATTTCAGTCATTACTGATGCCTCTGAGCATGAAATATTAAATGTATTTCTGAACACCCATCACAGAGTGCTTGTTTTGGTCTCTCCATCACCAAAACGCACCAACGCACAGCTTGGACAGATTAGTAAACATTCATGAAAACTCATTGAGAGGTGGTTTTACAGACAGTAAGAGAAAGTAGTTGAGCCATATAACACTTTTTAGAACTAGAAAGTTCCTGGAGGAACTTTGACAGGGGCTGCCATGTGGTGGCCATTTAAATTTTTTGATTTGACAGTATATGTGTTGGGGTTTGCTCTCAGCCACCACCATACTAAATTTCAGCTTAACATCTCCACAAATGGCTGATAAGTATTTTTCTTTTTTAGCTAAGGTGGCCATCTTTGATATTTGATTTGCAACCAGAGTCCATGAAAAACGACAAATAAAAATGGCGTCATTGTTTGCAAATTACATTGCGATAGTAACTCGAAGCACCAATAAAAGTAATAGCACACATGACGGTGCTGAGCCGGTCGTTTTGATAGAACATCTGTGGATATACACACTGCAGTTAGGGCTGCATTAAAGTTGATGGAAGAGTAAGATATAAAGTTAAGAAACCCTTTGTTAGGTGGATAATAATATGTGACTGCTTACTAGGCAGTCCCCCAAAAAGAATCTTTAAACGTTTAAACAAATTACTAGCATAATTAGAAAATATGTGACAAAAGTGGTGTTCCTGAATTTAAAGTAGTTTAAGGTAAATATAACTACTGTATATGAATCACTAGAAATACTTCTTCAGGCATCTGATGGGTTTAGGCCTTTTATCCCCTGTGTTTGTTTTATCTGCTCACACACATTGCAGTAGACTTTGTTGACGCGTATTTAGCTTTAGCCGTTGTTTTTGGAAATGCTTGTATAGCGATTGCTGGGCTGGATATTTCACAACACACACAAGGAAGCTCTATGGAAGTCAAGGTAGTTCAGATCAATCCTTTTTATTCTACTGGAGAGTTAAAAGGTTCCTGGAAAGAATAAACATGGTGTGTGGATACAACAACACATTGCTGTGGATTGTACAGGCCTCTTGACGTCCACTTTACTAAACACAGTGTAATCTTCTTCTTTCCTTCATTGTGCCCATGAAGTACCCTTCAGGGCTTGAGTAATGGAGGAAAGTTAAGAGCCAGGGAGTGTATATTAAACTGTATCCTGCCTCACCTCCATTCATAAAAGTTTATCGTCAGCTTAATGCACTTATTGCTAATGATAAAATGCATTTAGACAGCCTAGTTTTTCCTTTAACGTTAACGGTGTGTAATGTGTTCAAAACAAATAAATGTATGCAAGCAATAACATCTATATGAACTCATGACCACAGTGCGTATATGAATATAATAATCAGAATGCTCTGCACGTTGTTTGTTGATTTACCATGGGACTGACTGGTGTTGTTGTGATAAGGCCTGTTCACTTCAACACCGGAACTACACAGAAAAACATTAAAGCATAATAATCTTCCAGGTGCGTGTGCTTTATTGTTGTTGTTTTTTTTATCACGGCCCAAACAGATTATGACTGTCATAAAGCATATCGAGCTTTAGTTTGCCTTGAGAAATGGCTGATTGATTTAATTCACCAAGAATGACTGGCAAATTCACAGAAGCAACTGCTACTGTGAAGCGAGGCAGGCTTATGTTTGCTCACGTAGTTTGGAGATCTCAATCTAGTTGTGTCTGATAAAAAAAAAAAGTCCCTTTGAGATGCTGCGGGACTTTTGTGTTGCCAGCATATTCAAGACGATTGTGATTACACTCAAGACATGCTCACAAAGCATTGTCAAGAATCTCTCTTATCTCAGAGACAGACAGACCAACTTTGAACACACACTTTTGTTAGCACTTGACTGACATTCAATATGTGACAAAAATTCAGCTACAATTCACTTTACTTACATCTACCGGTACATTTCAACAACTGCTTAGCAGCTTGCTGGCTGACAGTGCTGCAATGAAAAAACACCCCTTGTTTTCATACTTTTCAATACTTTTGCAGCATTATAAAAGCTAATTATTATAAACAAATCTTGTTTTAATCATACAACAGATGAAGATGCTCTTTCTCCCAAATACAAATGATGCAAAAATACAAGCAGATGGCTGAAAAACAATGAGGATATTTGCACACATTGGTCTTTAATACTTACTTTGTTCTTATGAAATCCAAAAATGTTCAATACAGAAACAACTGGACTTTATTTGTAACAGAAGTTACAGTTCTTATGAAAGCATCACAAATATCTTCACACAACAAATATGTTTTTTTCCAGAGAAAACATGCAGATGATTTTAATTGCTTGTAGTCTCTGTACATAATTTGTGATTGATGAAAATGTGATCACGAGTAAACATATACTGTATTCTGAATTACTGGTTAGAAGGTGAATGTTGTAAGACACGTTTATTCTTCAGGATACATTCCAAACTAGCCTGGTTAAAACCAGACCCTTGTCCTTCACTTCGCTTTGGACTAGGGTCTGGGATTTCTCCCATAGACAACGATCTCTCCGGTCGATTTTTGACTGGACCAATCAGAGAACAGAAGGCGGAGTTTTGAACAACGTCGACTGACGTCGTCAGTTAAAATGGCTGCCGCCACGAAGGAATTTTCATGAAAACAAGGTAAAAAACTATTATTTCTTTGCTGAGAAAAAATATATTTCTTAGCTGACGTTATATCAGAAGTGTTCCTGAGCTTAACAGTTCCTAAATCAATTCACGAAATGGTCAAATCTGCTGGATTTAAATAGTTTCGGTTTGACATTTTCCAAACAGCCTCGGGTGCGCTACGAAAATAAATGATAAAAAATCGAATTTTATCTCAAATGTTTCATCCAGGCCAACAGTCAGTAAATTAGAGCCATATAATTACACACTGGTAGCAGAAAAAATATCCACCGAGTGGTTTCTGAGCTATTTATCTGATAGCCTGGACCTCGCCAGGCTAAACTAACAAAACTCCGCCTTCTGTTCTCTGATTGGTCCGGTCAAAAATCGACCGGAGAAATCGTTGTCTATGGGAGAAATCCCAGACCCTAGTACAAAGCGAAGTGAAGGACAAGGGTCTGGTTTTAACCAGGCTAATTCCAAACGGGTAATGTGTAGTCACTGCTTCATCCAGCATTTTTATCTGTCCTTACCTAATGTCCGGATCCAAAAAAATAAAAACAAAATAAAAGATACAGTAGTTTATTGATCCCATGAAAGAAATTAGTTAATTTAAATTAAGGCATGCACATTTAATTAAAAATGGTATAACACTGGTTAGAAACAAAAATAGAAACACCAAGCTCATGCTCAATAATCCAGGTAAAAATCCAACAGTGTTCAGTCAGGTCATCTGGACGGTTTGTTTTTTCGCTGAAACGTTTTGGCCTTCATACAAAGGACTTTTTCAATCTGAGGAGCCATTAAAAAAAACTGATATCCACAAAACGGCATACAGCACAATGGAAAAAAAACAGTTTGCTGGTGCTAAGATGGCCTCCGGGGCCCGCCCTCTCTCCCGTCAACTCCCCTGAGACGGTCACGCCAAAGTGGTTCGAAGTTCATGCTCAATAATCCAGGTATAAAATCTAACGACATTCAGTCAGGTCAGTCAGATGACTGTCTCAGGGGAGTTGATGGAGGAGAGGGCGGGCCCCAGAGGCCATCTTAGCACCAGCAAACTGTTTTTTTTTCTTCCACTGTGGAATATGCTATTTGTGATCATCAGTTTGTTTGGTGGCTCCTCAGACTGAGGAAGTCCTTTGGATGAAGGACAAAATGTCTCAGCAAAAAAAAAAAAAAAGAAACCGTCCAGATGACTTGACTGAACATTGTTGAAAAATAGAAATGGTGTCAATAAAGTTTATAATGATATTGATTAATATATATTTTGCACTGGGCTTTAGACTTAAGCATCTAAACTTTAAAGAAACAATATTTATCAAAGATGTAAATGGGGTTTTTCCTTGCTGTGGAATGAATAACAATGCTGCAGTGACCATAGTAACTGCTAGAAAACAACAGATGTCAGGTGATAAACTGTGAGAGTGAGGGCAAACTTTTTTCTATGTGGCTTTAATTCAGCCAACAGATTTCTAATTTGACTGGACACTCAATCCTTTACGCCCTGAGGTGAACTGTAAACACAAGTGGCTGTGAAGTGCTTGCTCAGATAAAATGAAGTCGTTTGTTAGTTCGTATATTCTCCATTGCTAGAGGCCATAATACAGTACCTGGTTGCGAAGCAAAATGGCTCTCCCTTCATCCTGATGCATTAGACACCTTAAGCACTGAAAACATGTAATTTTTTATTGACTGAATACAGTATGTGATTTAACCAAAGCATTAACTAAATCTGTGGCTTTAGAGGGCTAGAACAAATCTCTTTCTTTTCCTGATCTCTTTTCTGAATGCCATTTTGGTTGGCAAGCAAGATATAGATCCATCTTTTAATGAAACTAATATCTTTATTCATTCGGGAATATCCTCAGTCAATTCACATACATGAAATAAAAACGTGACATCGTGTATAAAATTATACTACTGTGGCTAGAGAGGTGCATTAAAAATGGCAATTTAACTTCATATGCAGTGTGTATGCTGTAGTAATAAATAGCATTGGTTTACATTTCTTTTCCAATATTTTTTTTAGCTATAAACGTTTATAAACGAGCTGCTCTTTGGTGCAATACATCAATATTTTTTCTTTCTCTGACATTTACCACAGTGAACTTCCATTAAAGGGGACAAACATCATTGTAATAAAATATTTTCATTCCCAGCCTAGGCTAGTTTCACACAGGTATTGCCTGAGAAAACAACAATTTAGCTGGATATTCAGAGGTGTGTCTCAGTAGTCTGGAATGTCAGTGGCTCTTGCTCTCAAACAGGAAGAGATCGATACAGACAGTGGCCTGGAGGTTGTTTATGTTCATATAACTGTAATGTGAGCTAAACAGAGTTGGTTATTGGATTTTCTGATCCCTCTGCAGATATTCTAAGATTATGGCTTGTTGTACTGCACAGAAGTTCCTGCAGCATCTCCCAGTCAATAGGAAGGGTTCTTTAAAGCTGCACTGAGCTGCAGTTAGCAATTAAACACTTTTAAAGTGTTACAGAATGTTGTCTAAAAGGTTGTTTGAGGTGTTAGATGGTAGTCAGAGCTCACAAACTCAATACTGTGGTGTATTACTTTAACTGGTGTGCCCAGAGGGCTGCAGACCGCCCACATAAAGAATACATTTATCATGCAGATTTGTAGTTTAATTTGTGTAGAGTTCTGTGTTTGTAGTTTCTTTTATCTTAAAATAACTTTGATGAAAAGTATAAAAATAAAAAATAAAAATAAAGATTGTGCACCAGTGCATGAAATCTCAAGTACAAACTTTGTATGTATGTGTGTATGTGTGTGTGTGTGTTTGTTTTTTTGTAAAATTTAGACTTCCTGCTACAGTTGTTTACAATGTTTACATTAGCTTCTATATTAGGAATTGATGTAATAATATATTTGATTTTTAGTCCTTTTTTGCTTTTGTTTTTAAGGGATTATTTCAGGGCCTTTAGATGGCAGCATTGATCTTTGCAATGCATTTTATCCAAACTAAACTTAAAATTTCTGCATTATTATATAAAAAAAGAGATATCATTATTTAATAATACTGAGTGTTGCTTGCAAGTGATGTAGCATGACTCCAACAGCTCTGCTAGTGTTGCTCAGTTAAGAACTAAAACATAGAGGAGAAATCTGTTTCTACTCCTAACCCATTTTTAAGCTACATTATGTTAGCTTGGTTTCTGTGTAATAACCAGGGCTAGCATAGGTAAAGGAATGTTTATGAAACATCTGAAAACTTTTTTAGGTTATGTTCTTTAGTTCTGAGTTCATAAAAAATGAGTCATTGTATTGAGATGTACAACAGGTGTGAATTATAAATTATGGTTAAGGAGGTCAGCAGCACTAATAGATTTCTTTGGCAAAAATATTACATTATTTTTTTAGGTTAATAGTATAAAAGTTTTTGTTTTTAAAACATTTTAAATATATTAGATCATTAAGATCTTTTTATTCTTTGTTTTTTTCTGATGATACAGTTTAAAAACTTTCATAACAAAATAATGGTTTTATTTTCGTGGGAATTAAATACTGTTGAATGGTGAAGATTTTCTCATTTGCTCAGCAGCAGGTTTTTGCTTGTCAAGCCTAGAGAGCTAACAGATGTTACACAGAACAACACAGGCCCATTTGTCATATTCATTTGTTTGTCAGATTAAACTGTTATTTTCACTAAATAAGAAAACCGGCAAAATACTTTGATGAATTTGAACGCATTGACGAATGACCTCGTTGGTAATTGCAGACATGGGAATAGAAACACAACAACAAATAAACTTATATTGTATTAAATATGTAATAAATATGTGGTATAAATTTCTGGAACGTAGATCTATGAAATTTTAAACAATCAGGATTATTTGAAAAAAACAAACAAAAAAAACAAAAACAAATTTGAACAATTTCATGTACCGTAATACTGATGCAAAAAAAAAAAACACTATT
>JBBPBX010000451.1:61083-106184 GCA_038048925.1 Garcialebias charrua | reverse complement strand
TTTACTATAGCAACTTTTAAGTGTTTATTTGGTGTCAAAAACGCAGGAGACCAGTGTTAATGGGTTTTAAAATACTTTGTACTTTTTTTCTGCCTTTTTTTTTTAAATTACAATGTGTTTTTTTTTCTTTACATTTTTCTTAACAGGATGTTTTGAACAACCTGGGTTCATCAGAACTTGATGAAGATGACCTCATGTTAGATCTGGACCTCTCTGATGATCACAGACATCGCCATGGTAACGTATTAACTCAATTTTATCATACACACATTAGTGTTTTACTTTTTTATATGCATGGTTGATTAAAAAAAGCCACATTTCACTGCTCTAACAACAACAGAACTATTCTTACACAAAGATTTATTTAAATTTTCCTGCATCTGTGCAGTTAAATATTTGCTCATACATTCTCATTCTGTATGTCAGTTTTTCCCCCACGTGCCCTGATTTACTTCTCATTCCTGTATTCGTAGTCCCCGTCTGTCACTGTTTTTTATTAATTCATATTAGTTCCATCACTTATTATATGAAACCGGTATTCTTTCAGCTCCTTGTGACACAACTTTGATGTAGCTACCTCATTCACAGCAATTTATCTCTTTTCTTGTTTTGGCAATTCAGTCACACTGACATTCTTCACAGTTGGAAATTGACTGTCATTGCTCATGTCCTTCAGTGCAGCAAGGACTTCCAAATTGTAACTTCAGCTTTCATACAGCATATAAAGATTTTTATTGCGGCAACTAAGTGCATTAGGCTTCTATAACACTCCATATAAGAATATGTTAAGTTGAACTTAATTAAACAATCTCTTGATGCGTTCATCAGTTCATTTGTAGCACACTCATGTCTTATATGAAGGTGGTGATTCATTTTTCTGTTGTAACTAGATACGTTAAAGTTAAATAATTAACTTTGTAAACATTAATTACAGGAACATCACAATAAAAAGTCCATTTCATAAGCTATTGTAAATACTTTCATTATGTTGCTGATTGTTTTACATGCAATTTGCATAATTTCAAAGAGGTAACTTTTTGTAAGTGGGATTGTGTAATTGTGTGTGGGATTGCAGCGAAGATTGCAAGACAGTTAGGAGGGCGTTGTGCGAAGGTACGGGGTTTCCCTGTGGGTGCTCGGGGAAAGTGGCCTTCAAGCAACAACATGGTGTTGCGGGAGTTGGGTCTGTCAGAGAGTAGGCAGAGGGCGTTCGCTCGACTGGTGAGCCGGAGGACTTTGCTTTACTCACTTGTTGTACTGCGAGATTTTCTGTGTGAGCCGGAAGGGTTGCGTACATCCCCCATGGCTGCGGTGCCATGAAATTTGTGCGGGCTCTGGGGATCTTTTGATGATTATAAATCATTCATTTGCTCACTCGGGTGAATCGTGACGGCCACGATTCAAGCCGGAAAGTGGGTTGAGCCTGCCAAAGTATTAATTCATATACATAAGCAGTCAGTATATTACTTGCGAATTACCTGCAAATAGAAGTTGAAGTAATCAGTTTAAAGATGCTTTTGAAAGATTTAAGCTAATAGCTACTCAACACATGATCCATACAAGATAACAGTGGCGGGCTGTGCATTTCACACCTAGGCCTTCAGTAGTGCTCCGTCTGAATCAATCCAACCATCAATAACTATTTTCCCCATATTTTTAGACCAATTTTTGGCTGATATATGACAGTTTCCATTCATTCTGATGGGGGAAAAAAATGGAGCAGTACCACTTTCAGCCACTAGGGGCGCTAAAGGACCCTCTAGGCTTTTGACGACCAGTGTACCTGTGCACGGATATTTTAGAGCAAAAAAAAGTCCTGCTGGATGGACAGTGTGTGCGCGCACATCATGCTGTAGTTTAAAGATAACATGTAAGTGTTTAACTCCATTCCTGCATCATCCTGGGAGGCTTGACCAAGCTTCAAAGCAGCTCTGCGCCGTGATGGACACAGAGCAACAGCTTCACAGCTACAGGACAGATGCACGTGACGTTCCAGCAGGTCCGCGGATGGATGGATGGATGGGTGGATGGATGGGTGGATGGATGGATGGATGGATGGATAAAGCAAGCGTGGACCAGTCAGTAAAGAATCCATCTGTCTGGGTTCAGGAAGGAAGGATGTTTGCTGGAGCTGACACGGAGGAGGAGGAGGCAGTGCTCTGAGCGCTGCATCAACACCTGTTACCTACTCAGGAGTTGTCAGAACTCTTCACCAGCGACACAGAGGATGAAGAATTCAACGAGTTTGAATAAAAATAAATAAATAAATATATATTTTTTGGTGTTAATCTTGTTACATTTTAAAGAGATGAAGGTTGTTGCAGCATGCGCGCACACGTTTGGAAGACCCGACAAGCGAAACTATTTAAATTCAGCGGATTTGACCAAATGTATTCATTTATTAAAGAAAAGTTCAGCTCAGACACATCTTTGCTATAATTTTCAGCAAACAAATATATTTTTTAAGTGTTAATCTTATTAAATGTTAAACAGATGAAGGTTTTAGCAGCGCGCGCGCACACACACACACACACGCACGCGTGCATGTGAAGACCGGTCAAAGCGAACCTATTTAAATTCAGCTATTTGACAATTACGTTAATTTTTAAAATAAAAGTTTTAGCTCAGACACACTTTTACTATAATGTCAGCAAACAAATATATTTGTAAGGTGTGTATCTTGTTAAATTTTCAAGACATGCACAGTGCACATGCTTGACACAGCGAAACTCTTTTTTTAAATCCAGCTGATTTGCAATATCATTTAGGAATATAGCAATATTTTACTCACCAAAAATCCGGATTATTTGTACACAAAATCCATCCAGCTATTAAATGAACACAACAATTTCTTTGCTCATGCAGCTCGCTACAGATGCAGTTTGCCAGAGCCATATAAAGTGAGAGTTGCGACACTTCCATAGAGTTCCATTGTAAGAATGGAATGCGGAAGTCACGTGGGTCATGGAGGGGGCGATTTGTTCCATGGCTCTGGTTACAGTCTGAAGCTGCCTGCAGTAGCGCTCCGTCGCCGCCAGAGGGCGCAGCTCCACAAGGTTTCCATAGCCGTAGTTTGGAACGATTGACCGCCTGTCGGCGAGATCAAAGAGTGTTGGAACTCTCACTTTATATGGCTCTGCAGTTTGCTAGCTCTGGCTGTACACTCTGACTGTCCAATCAAAGCGTGTGAATACGCTGACGTTTCAGTACGACGTAAAGAAAACGTAAAAGTTGCAGAGAAGGCTCTGGGTGTGCCCAGAGCATGCCCATAGACATTGGGTGTCGCAAACTCAAAATCGGATTGGTTGAAGCAACAGCTTGGTCGACAGTGCTGCAGGGTTTGCAGAACTGCCATAGAAGGCTTCCAGGCAGATTTCTTTGACCCTGGCAACAAATAGCGGCTGAAATGTGATTGGTTCAATGCTTAAATATGAAAATACACTCTGGAAGCGGCTCAACCAGGGGGGCAGCAATGAAAGGAAGTGGCCAGACCATTTGGAATTATTTAATACGTATTCATGGACAAAATATAATAATAAAAAAAAAAATTATTTTAAATTTAAATTTTAAATAATTTTGGGCCTTCAGAGAAGGCTTTGCAGGCCCTGACGGACCACCACTGCAAGATGTAAACCAACTCAAACCTAAGTTTATTTTCTAAGTTCAACCAAACATAGCCAAAACAGATTTAGTAAAAAAAAACAAACAAACAAAAAAAAAAAAACATTTAAAGTGTCAAATTTTATTTACAAAGTAAGGTAAAGTTTGAATTACAGTCATATTTAATGTTTTGGTTTGAAGCTGATCACCCTCTGCATGATCCGTGTTATGTCCTGCAACGGGTGTACATGTTAACGAGGGTTTTGTGAGAGAATTGGGGTTCAAACAGAGCCCCCCCATAGAGTTGCACAAGATAATGAAAGCATCTCAACAGGCACCGGCTGATAAAGAGCTAAAGGAGGCACCGTCATTAATACACACTAGCACACAAGCATGCATGCTTAGTCATTAGACCTAATGGTTTGCAGACTGTAGCATCAAATTAAAGGTTTGATGAATTATTCTCATAAAGTCAAGGGACCAAGACTTTGTGCTTGCAATAAAAGAATAAGGTTCTTCCACATAATCAAAGTGAGTCAGTTAAAGGCACGCGCATGCACACGCTTTCAGGCTGAATGCACAATGAAGACAGCCTTAGAAACCTGCACAGGCACCTATAACGATATATACACATACATTCACAACAGGATATACATTATATACCCTACCCACACGGCTACACACTCTCATTGGTGCTTCACATTTTTACCTCTCTCATGTGGCCTGTTGAAGCCTTTATTAAAAAGAAAGCTGTTTCACTGCAATTTATGGCCAACAGCGTTCAGCAGCAGGGCGGGTTACACAAGCTCACAGTAGAAAGTTAGCAAAGGTGGCACTGGCAAGAATGTAGAAATCTTTACTTTTATCACTTTACTTAATGCACTCTCCTCTACAGGTGCATGTAAATGGTAAAATGGTAAATGGAGCTTACTTATATAGCGCTTTCCAGCCCCCTATGAGGGGCCCCAAAGCGCTTCACAGTACCAACCATCCACCCATTCATACACACATTCATACACCGGTAGCGGTAGCCTGCCATGCAAGGCGCTGCCAGTCCTACCGGGAGCAACTCGGGGTTAAGTGTCTTGCCCAGGGACACAACGAGGTATGCAGTGACCGGGGATCGAACCCGGGACCTTCCGGTCCTGAGCCGGCTGCCCTGCCTCTACACCATGTCGGCTCCGAGATGTAAAATGTGCCATTAAAAACAGACCTATTACTATTTTAAACAACACTTTTAACACTTGTAAATGAGTCTTCGAGGCTCAATGTGACTTATCTGTTTTGATAAGACAGTTAGTCTAATGTTATGATTATGAATGTGTTTGGATGGGTTCACAGTGTCCAGAGAAGACTCGAGCCAATCTCTGACCTCCTGTCTGAACCTGCTCCCCTCTCCTTTGGACCCACCTGGAGATCGCATCGCAGGAAAAGAAAACAGTCCGAGGTAAATGTGTATGGTGTAAAAATACAACATGTACTTTCTCAGGGATCCCACAGAGGAGTCAAAACACAAATCACTCATGTTTTAAAGTTTCACATCGTTGCCATGCTAGTTGTGATTTATTATTTTTGTCGAGCTTTTAAAAATCAGATAAAGTAGTTTAGTGTTAAGGGTGAATATGGCTCATAATTTAAGAAAATTCGAGGACTCTTGAATACCATTCAAGAGTCAAATGAAAGTATTTTCATTGAGCATGTTTTTAAAATTACTGTATTTAGCAGTTTGGTTGTTTCAAACATCTTGGAGAGATTGTCACAATTCTTCAGAGAAGTCCAAGATTATTCACATTTTTAGGAGAAAAATAAGTGTTTTTACAGTATATCGACAAACTATACTATTTGTTAACTTCTATTTAAAGTCTGTATAAACAGCAATGCTTGAACTAATTTTTGATCGAACCTCCCTGCAGCGTGGACCAAAGTCAAATGTTGGCTTGTTTACCGCAGGCTAACATTACCACGTATATTATGCAAATGAAACCTGTACATAGAGTGACTTCCCTCATAAAAAATGTATTTACTGTAAAAATGTGTATAGTATATCATGAGCTGCACAGGAGTTTATAAAATATATATATTTTATCTATGAACAAATTGCCAGCTAGGATAAAAAGAAACTGCTTGTTGGTCCAGCCTGTTTCCAGTCAGAAAGTCTGTTACAGTTCTCAATACCTCAAGTTGCCTGACTAATTCTGCTTTCAGGTTCAACCAGATACAGTATATCTAAACTTTTAAATGCCTTCAGGGTTTGCTTTGTTAGTTTTTTCTGACTCAGAAACAGGCCAATATCAATACCGCAACCTTGATTTCTGGTCAGATTTTAAAGTCTGTAGTGAACTTGTTATTTGGTAGAGGGCAATGATCCCTGTTAAGACCAAAAACCTTTAATTTATGAAAACATTCAACTGTTTTTCAATTTGTTTTTGCTCCCATTGCCACAACTGGCAACAGGAGCACATTCTGTATTATACTACTGCATGAAAACATCTGGAAGAAAGAAAAAGAAATACCATTGTACTATCACAATTATCTGTTTTCCATTCATGTTTTCTTCCAATACTTCTAGTTTGATTCTAATGTAACATTTTTTTAATTTGGAGGCACTTCTAATATTTTACCAAATGAATTTTATATAAAGCTCTACTGACTCAAATTTAGTTATAAAAGCCACAAAACCACAGGATTACTCTGGACACATTTTGATTTTAATCCAAATGAAAAAAGATAATTAGGAAGAGACAGTTTATCGTGTTGGCAGCAAAATGATGGCAGTCAACTTCCAAAGGTGCTAACGCTATTCAAGAGTTAATTGTTGCATGTAATGAACAGAAACATGATGAGAATCTTAATGAAACAGTTTGTGCTTGATAGATAATCGTCAACTAAATCTCCAGGATTTTGAAATCTCTGACATTATTATAAACTTTAGGACTGAAATATGGCCATGTTAGAAGGGCTGCAGTAGTTTGGTGGTCAGTGCCGAGGTCTTGTTATCCTGAAGCTTCAGGCTTAGGTTGTGTCAGGAAAGGCATTCTTCATTCAAGTTCAAGTTGTGTTTCTTTGTCGTATGCAGGTTAACACAAGGTTAACAGTACAATGAAATGCTTAGGATGAGAAGAACCAATTTGACTCGCTAAAAAAACCCAAAGAACAAACAAAACAAGAAATACTAAAGCATGCAATAAGGGTACAAAAAAGGGTACAAAAATAAAGTACCAAAAAGCGAAAAAGTAATTATAATATTTACAACCTCCTAAAGAGAGATAGTAAACATGGTAGAATATAAAGGTTCAAGAAGGATGAATTTAAATGAATAAGTATTTCAGGGTAGTAATATAAGCTAAAATGCACATGATATATACATATACTGTGTGTGTATATATATATATATATATCCATCCATCCATCCATCTTCTTCCGCTTATCCGGGGTCGGGTCGCGGGGGTAGCAGCCTAAGTAGGGAGGCCCAGACTTCCCTCTCCCCAGCCACTTGGAGCAGCTCCTCCGGGGGAATCCCAAGGCGTTCCCAGGCCAGCCGAGAAACATAGTCCCTCCAGCGTGTCCTGGGTCTTCCTCTGGGTCTCCTCCCGGTGGGACATGCCCGGAACACCTCACCAGGGAGGCGTCCAGGAGGCATCCTAACCAGATGCCCGAGCCACCTCAACTGGCTCCTCTCGATGTGGAGAAGCAGCGGCTCTACTCCGAGTCCCTCCCGGATGACTGAGCTTCTCACCCTATCTCTAAGGGAGAGTCCAGCCACCCTGCGGAGAAAACTCATTTCAGCCGCTTGTATCCGAGATCTTGTTCTTTCGGTCATAACCCAAAGCTCATGACCATAGATGAGGGTGGGAACGTAGATCGATCGGTAAATTGAGAGCTTTGCCTTTTGACTCAGCTCTCTCTTCACCACGACAGACCGGTACAGCGCCCGCTTCACTGCGGACGCTGCACCTATCCGCCTATCGATCTCACGCTCCAGTTTTCCCTCATTCGTGAACAAGATCCCGAGATACTTAAACTCCTCCACTTGGGGCAGGACCTCCTCCCCGACCCGGAGAGGGCATGCTACCCTTTTCCGGCTCAAGACCATGGCCTCGGATTTGGAGGAACTGATCCTCATCCCGGCCGCATCACACTCGGCTGCAAACCGCTCCAGTGAAAGTTGTAAATCACGAACTGATGAAGCCAGTAGGACCACATCATCTGCAAAAAACAGAGAAGCGATTCTAAGGTCACCAAAACGGATCCTCTCAACACCTTGGCTGCGCCTAGAAATTCTGTCCATAAAAGTTATGAACAGAATCGGTGACAAAGGGCAACCTTGGCGGAGTCCAACTCTCACCGGAAACGAGCCTGACTTACTGCCGGCAATGCGGACCAAGCTCTGACACCGGTCGTACAGGGACCTAACAGCCCTTATCAAAGGGCCTGGTACCCCATACTCCCGGAGTACCCCCCACAGAACCCCCCGAGGGACGCGGTCGAATGCCTTCTCCAAGTCCACAAAGCACATGTAAACTGGTTGGGCAAACTCCCACGCACCCTCCAGGACCCTGTTGAGGGTGTAGAGCTGGTCCAGTGTTCCACGACCAGGACGAAAACCACACTGCTCCTCCTGAATCCGAGGTTCGACTATCCGACGGACCCTCCTCTCCAGAACCCCTGAATAGACCTTACCAGGGAGGCTTAAGAGTGTGATCCCCCTATAGTTGGAACACACCCTATATATACAGCAAGCCCTCGAGTTACGTCAGGGATTGGGACCTACGTGTGTGACTTAGGTCGATTTTGTCGTACCTCGCGGACCAAAAACACCTGCCTGTCGTAGGTCCGCGTTTCTGACATAGGTCGCGGCTATACCGCTAACGGAGCGCCGCACACATATTTAATGGCATGAGACTGAACAAGCAGACATACTAGGCCATGAACATGCACAGAACTGTACAGTAAATGAATACAGTACTGTACAATAAATAAAAAATATAATGTCTTACTTTGAGCTGGTCAAAGCCTGCCTTCGTGTTTTAGCATCAGCTCGGGTGCGAGCTCCCCCAGCTTCCTTACGCTCCACACGCACACACGTGGTCAAAACTGTTTAAAAGAATGACTGTTAGCTTCTTAACTTCATATATTTGGAGCCAGAAAAAAAAAACTTACTGAAAGACGTTTCTCCGCGATGTTTCTCCATCCAAAACAACTGCTCGGCGTTAGCTACGGTTAGGCCCCGCCATTAGCAGCACTGGTTAGCATGTCAGTTCATTCAAAAAGGCTGTCGGCTTTGTATCTCCGCGTTAGCTCGGTGTCCCCCGACTGCCAGGCGGACATTTGCGGCGAGCTCCCGGCCGCAGATGGCCCCTCCGCGGCATGTCGGCTCGGTGTCTTCGCCTGTGTTAGCTGCTCTGTTAGCTGCTGTCGTTAGCATGTCGGGCGGTGTTGTTGGAGCGATCGGCGGCTGCTCCTCCGGACCTGAGACGTCCACAGAGTTGACCGAGTGTTTCCAGCAAATTTATCCGTATGAGACAACCCTGAACGGACACACGGTCCTCTAAAGCCAGCTGACAGGAGCGTCTTTGGCAAGATGGCCGCGCTCAGAGCAGCCGCAGCTTCACGTGTTCCCGGTTCATCTCTAGTTTTTAGTAATTTTAATAGTGTTTTTGTACCTGACTCTGCGCGTTTTTTGCGGGTGAATTATAGCCGAACTGAACTGTTAAGAATCGGAGCGGATTTACCACAGGGCACAGCTGAAATCAGCAACGAACTCAAATCAGAGCTCGGAAGATTGGAGCTGCTAAGAACGTCCTTCTGGAAGCAGACGCGCTCCAGGGGAAAGAAAAGGAAGCGGTGCTCACGAGGAAAGAAGCGGGGCTGCCGAGCAGGAATTATGACGAGACTGCGGGCAGACGCTAAAACCGGTAGACCCCCGATGCCGGCTCTTTTTCTGTCTAACGTTCGCTCGCTGGACAACAAAATGGATCTACTTCGTTTGAGAGTTACCACGTCGGAGGAGATGAGAAGGTGCTCCGTGCTCTGCCTGACAGAAACGTGGATCTCTGAGGACACTCCAGACTCTGTTTACGAGCTGGATAATAGGCTCTTTTTCAGAACAGACCGGTGCACCGAGACTACGGGGAAAACACGAGGTGGCGGTGTTTGTATTTACGTACACAAAGACTGGTGCACGAACTGTGCTGTGATAAAAAGAGCTTGTTCAGCTGCCGTGGAGTTGATCACAGTAAGGTGTCGCCCGCACTATATGCCCCGTGACTATTCAGTGATCTTAATCAGCGTTATTTACATAGCCCCTGATGCTAATGCTAATGACGCCCAGGGAGAAATTCATGACTTACTCACCTCGCTGCAATGTAAATATCCTGAGGGGCTCTTCATTGTTTGCGGAGACGTGAATCACGTAGATCTTCAAGTCTCCCTCCCAGCCTTCAATAAGAACGTCTTCACAGCTACGAGAGGAGATAAAACGCTCGACCAAGTCTTCACTAATGTAAAGGGAGCGTACACGGCGAAGACACGCCCACCGCTCGGAGCTTCCGATCACTGCTCTCTGATCCTGGCTCCAAGAGAACTCCCCCCACTCAGGCGCTCCAAGCCGGAACAAAGAGAGATAAGAATCTGGCCTCAAGATAGTTCCCCCATGTTGAGAGACTGTTTTGAGAAGACAAACTGGTCTGTTTTCAGAGAAGCAGCTACTGATGGAAGTTCAGTGGATATGGAACTGTATGCTTCCTCAGTCCTGGGCTACATCAGTACATGCTCTGAAAATGTATCCATAAAAAAATATGTTAAATCCTACCCGAACCGGAAACCCTGGTTAAATAAAGAAGTTCACGCCTTGCTAGCAGCCAGGGATACTGCATTCAAGTCAGGAGATAAAGAGGAGCTGAGAAAGAGCAGGAAAGAACTGAAGGATGGCATTAAGAAGGCCAAGGCCACGTATGCACAGAGGATCGAGGGACAGTTCACCTCACAAGACCCACGGAGCATGTGGAAGGGTATTAAATGCATAACAGATTACAAAGGCAAGAACAAACAATGCCCCAGGGACCCATCTCTGCCTGATGCCCTCAATAAGTTTTATGCACGTTTTGATGATCCAAACAGACCAGCTAGCACCAGACTCACCTCATCACCAGATGAAGAGCATCTCAGGGTGACCGCAGCAGAAGTGAGAGGCAGTCTCAGAAAGATTAATCCTCATAAAGCAACCGGACCAGACAACATCCCAGGGAAAGTTCTGAAGGAATGTGCGGACCAGCTCTGTGAGGTGCTGGCTGACATCTTCACCACCTCACTTGCACTGGAGTCAGTTCCCACCTGCCTGAAGACCGCGACCATCATCCCAGTCCCAAAGAGCTCCACAGTGACTGGTCTGAATGACTATAGACCAGTGGCCCTCACCCCGATAGTCGCTAAATGTTTTGAGAAACTGGTCATGTCCCACATCAAGGCAACCGTCAACATCAACGAGGACCCTCATCAATACGCATACCGTGAGAACCGATCAACAGAGGACGCCATTTCTTCCGTGGTCCACACTGCTCTCACCCACCTGGATCAGAAGGACTCATACGTGCGTCTGCTCTTTGTGGACTTCACATCTGCCTTCAACACCATGATCCCCCAAACTCTGATAGACAAACTATCTACACTTGGACTAAGCCCCTCTATTTGTAACTGGGTACTAGACTTCTTAACAGACAGACCACAGTCCGTGAAGATCCACAACTTCTCCTCCTCCACCATAACCCTCAGCACTGGCTCTCCTCAGGGATGTGTGCTGAGCCCCCTTCTGTTCACTCTGCTCACATATGATTGTACAGCCACACTTCCAGGCTGTCATATTGTTAAGTTTGCAGATGATACAGCGGTGGTGGGATGCATCACAAACAATGATGAGTCCAGCTACAGACAGGAGGTGGAACATCTGGAGAGCTGGTGCAAAGAGAATAATCTTCACATGAATGTGAAGAAGACAAAGGAGATGATTGTGGACTTCAGAAGGAACAAACACACCCATGCCCCACTGAAAATAGGTGGGTCTGCAGTGGAAGTGGTCTCCAGCTACAAATACTTGGGTGTACACATGAATGATAACCTCAGCTGGAGCAACAACACCACCAGCCTGATCAAGAAAGGTCATCAGAGACTCTACTTCCTCAGACGGCTGAGACGTGCTGGTCTGAGCAGCCCAGTTCTCACCTCGTTCTACAGGTGTGCAGTGGAGAGCGTCCTGTGCTCCAGCATCAACGTGTGGCATGGAGGCTGCACAGTTGAAGAGAGGAAAGCTCTACAGAGAGTGGTGAAGGCTGCACAGAAGTCTGTTGGAGTCAGTCTCCCCACCATCACAGACATTTACACCTCCAGATGCAGGAAAAGAGCCACCTGCATCATGAAAGACCTCACTCATCCAGCACACTCACTCTTTGCCCCACTCCCCTCAGGACGGAGGTTGAGGAGCATCAAGTGTAGAACCACTAGACTGAGGAACAGCTTCTACCCTGAGGCTGTTAGACTCATGAATAAATTAAAATAAAATAAAAAATAAACACTGCAAAATATCATATCATGCTGATGCTGATCTGTTTTCTTGTTGCTGTGTTTATCTGTGTTCATCTGTGACCATCTGCTCATACAAACTCATGTTCGTGCTGCTGTTTATTCCCACTATATTAGGCTTAGTGTATTACTAGTTGATGTTTTTCTTAGTTAATTCTAGATGTTATTACTGTTTTTCTATTGCATTTGTTGTTGGATGTAACTGGGACCCCGTGTACATAATCTTGTTTTCATCACATGTACCACATGCGGTGCAAATGACAATAAAGACTCTCTAACTCTGACTCTCTGACTCTAGAGCTCCATTGACCGCAGTACTGTACAGTAGTAAAATGGCGACCGGAAACAACCGGAAGTTGCGTAAATACGATCAAATTGTAATTAAAAATGAAATATTAATAATTATACTTTATTTATAAAGCCATTTAAAACAACCACAGCTGCAACAAAGTGCTATACACATGAAATTAATAACATTAAAAAAAAAAATAAATAAAAAATAATAATATATATATATATTTTTTTTATCATATTTTTATTAAATATGATAAAATCGTAAGTCTGAGTTGCCGTAGGTCGCGGGTGACGTAGGTCGAGGGTTTGCTGTATATATATATATATATATATATATATATATATATATATATATATATATATATATATATATATATATATATACATAATATATACATATACATATAACAGCATAATTAACATATACTACACAGGTTGTGTGACAGGTTATTGCACAGGTAATGAGTGACACTAAGACTGAATTATGATGGTAAGGTAGATACATAAATACTATATCAAACATGATACAGACTAGTATCAGCCTAGATACAGCCTACATAGTGCAGCAGTAATAAATAATAAATATTAGCTGTCACAAGCTAATATTAGTTATATTAGTTGTCACAGATGTGGCTTGGTGCAGTGTTATTGCCAGTTGTTCAGTGTTATTTATCGAGAGTTTAGTAATAATAATAATAATAATGTCCTTTTCTGTCATCTGTGTATGTTTTCCCATACACAGACGAAATTCGTCTCTGCATTTAACCCAACCACCACCAGGTGGTGCAGTGAGCAGCCATAGAAAGCGCCCGGGGAGCTGGAGAATTAGGTGTGCACTCATAGACACCCCAAGGTGTGTAGTGGCCGGGGCGCGAATCCGCGTCCTTCGGGTCCCAATCTGACAGCTTGTGGATAATAACTGTCCTTTAGCCTTTTTGTACACAATGACAAACTCTTGTATTGTCTGCCGTAAGCCTGGTTTATGGTTGACGCGTCGCATAGGGCGCGAGGGTGCGTGCGCCAAAAGTGACGCAATATCACCGTCCCCGCCCCTGCGCGTAGGCCACATATGTCAAAGTGGCGGCCCGCGGGCCTAATCTGTCCCGCGAAGCAATTATTTATGGCCCTCTGGATGATATGTAATAACTATTAGATCCGGCCCGCAAGCCACAGCCGCCCGCTGGTGTTTTGTACACGGCACGGAGTCGATCAAACTATGGAATGGATTTTCGGAACGGAGTCGTGTCTCATGAACCCAGAGTAATGAGACCCGCCTCAAATTCAGGAAATCCATTCCATAGTTTGCAGCCAGCAGCTCCAACGTGCAGACTCGGTGAGTAGCATTTTAGCTAACAGTTAGCCAACTGTTCATCGTAACATGTCCGCTGTGTGGATGTATTTTACACTAAATACCATAAGACAGCAACGTGCAATGTCTGCAGAGTCATAGCGCCACTTTAAACCGCGCTCAAGTTAGTTCAGCGAGATGACACTCGCTGAAACAGCAGCAGGACCCAGCCGCGCGTCCCGGTCTCGGATCATTCAGCCTGTCCCTCATTCGAGCTCCATGTCTTCAGCTGTGTTTTTTTTCTTGTTCAACCGCGTCTACTCCGACCTGATAATCTCGTAGGAGCGACAATACTCCCAGACTGAACAATAAAAACACACAGCTGAAGCTTGGAGCTCAACAGAGAAGTTGCTGAACTTCATCATAATTAATGACCAACAGCTATCAGCTGTAGAAAATGAAGGATTTCACAGCTTCATACTTGCAGCCAACAGTAAACAATCATAAAAAAGTACAGTATATTAATAAAAAGTCACAAGACAGCTGTATGCCTAATCATTCAACCTTTATTTAGGCAGGTAGCTCGTGCAGTCACTTCAGCTTGCACAAGTGGCTTCATTATTCATCAGCAGTCAGAGCAGAGATCAACTTTCAGCTACATTTGCACCCCTCCTCAAAAATGGCTAAATGTAAGGTGGACACAGAGAACAGGGGGTTTCAAGCCAGGTGGGAGGCAGACTACATGTTCATGGAGGTAATCAATCCTGAGGATTTCCTCAGCTCATAGCCTAATATGCTTATTTTCATTGGGTGTTTGGTGTTTTAGGGGTGTTTGGTGTTTCAGTGTTGGTGTAAATTTTCATACTTTTATACTACTACCAAAAAACTCAGGACAGTGTTACACTTTTACTATTTTATGCTTATGTTTATTAAATGTTTTAGTGTTTAGTGTTTAGATGGTTACTGTTGCACCGAGGGACTGAGAGAAACGCAATTTCAATCCTGTGTATGTCCTGTACATATTGCAGTTCTGACAATAAAGTTGACTTTGACTTTGACTTTAACCCCAAACATTGATGAACTTGTACAAAAGATGAGGCACCTCCAAGTATCAGCCTCAGATAAGTGAGCATCACAGAGCTGTAACAAATTTTCAGTTTTTAATTCAGTTAAATTTTTACATTTGTTTCTACAAGACGTGATTTTTCTTTGAAGGAAGTATTGTTTTGGCTGTGTGCCATAGATTTATGTATTTTATTTTATTTATTTATATTTACTTTTCAGTTGAATGGACTCGGGGACAGAGCCATGAGAAAGAATACAACTGATTTGATTTATTTTCTTATTTTCCTATTTGAAAGTGGTGATCAGAAGGATCATAGAGCTGCACAATAATGCATTTTCAGTTTATAATGCATGCACTTTTATTTATGCATTTATCTTGATATTAAGAAACATATATATATATTTTTTAAACAATTTAATTTTTTGCTGTTTGCCTGTTAAAAAATGTTTTCACTTGAAATTACTGACAGATCCATAAGAAAATATTGTTTTATTAATTTAATCCTTAAATAATAGACAGTCTGTTAGGTCTTGGTTCAATAGGCTATGTGAAATCATTTCAATATGAACATTGAACCAGTCCGGCCCTTGGCTTGTAGCAAATTATTATTTTTTGGCCCTTGGTGTATTTGACTCTGACACCCCTGGCGTAGGCCCTGCGCATCGGTTTGGCACGTGTCGTGCACCTCTGATATTTTGAAACTCTGCAAGGCTAGTGCGCGCACCGTGGGCGCTACTTTGATTGACAGGTCGGGTGGGGACCTCACCGACAGCCTTCACACTCTTCACGCCAGAGCCTGCAGCTGTCTGCGCCGCTGTGGTTGTGGAGACGGCGTCGCGACGCATGGAGGAATGTTTTGTATGTGACAAAAATGTTTTAAATTCCCCTTCTTCATCTGGACTTTTCTTTTTTTTTGTTGCCAAAAGTCACGTGATCGCTTCCTCCTCTGCTCCATGCATTAAAACCGCAAGACACAATAACAGTTGTTCATTATGATTTGCTCCTCTAATAAAGACAACAGTTCAGCACGCGAATGGAAAGCCATTTTTTGTTGTTGTGTGATTTCAAACAGTTCTTCTTCTACGGTAGATTTCTTCTTCTATACCCTTTCTTGCAACATATGCACAGATTTTAGAGGGTACTGCCACTTGCTGGTCACTAAAAGAACAGCACTTTGCCATGCGCCGCCGTGCGACACTGTAAACGCATGAAGCCGCACGGCTGAGTGCGCTCGCAGCACGCGCGCTCCAGCTTGCGGACCAAAGCGCGACTATAACCGAGCCTTGAGGGTAGTTGACGGAAGAGTCCTTGTGCTGGGTGGGTGTGATCTTTAATGATGCTGCTTGCTTTACACAGACATAGACTTTGGTAGATGACCTGCATGGTGTGGAGATTGAAACAACTGTCAAATCTTTCATGTAAGTTTGCTCTCTGTGACGACCCCTGCAGAAGGGAACAGCTGAAAGAAAAAAACAACACCATGGCCATGTTAGAGAATGGGTTGTGATCTTGTATTGGTCTTATAAAACAGACTCCAATGAATATCCTGATGCATGCTCAACAATCCATGTAGATAAAGCTAAAAAAGGTGGAGTTAAGTCCTCTGGATGGATTCTTATATGTTGAAATGTTTTTTTTTTTTTCTCCAAAAGACTTCTTCAGCACATGTACCGGGTAAGACTCTGAGCTGTTTTGATGCATTTACCCACTGAACATTCATTTTTGTACACAATACCTTCAGTGTGAGTCAGCTTCAAAACTACCTTCTTTACTCCTTATGCTGTACACTCACTGACATCTGAGAGACACAAAGAGAATGAAAGAAGGTGAATGTCCATTCCAGGAACTGCGTATCTTGAGCGTTTTGTGTGTGTGACATGTTTTATGCTGTTCACTCCCTGTGAAAGGAAACAGAAAGGTGGAGGTGAAACAAAACAAAACAGAAAAAACAAATTCATTCACTCAGAATTAATGTACAAGTTGTCTTCTATCTCTCGGTAGTTCACAACCTTTCAGCTTCAGTTTATACACATTAGTAATATTACCAAGGGTTATTTCGTATATAATTTGATTTGGCCTCCTATTTCCTCTTTATGTTTCAAATCTGGATACATTTTGCTCCTAACATGTACTTGCGCATACACACCAACCCTTCTTTGAAAAGATGCCTGCAACACACACACGCACGCACGCACGCACGCACACACGCACACACGCACACACGCACGCACACACGCACACACGCACACACGCACACACACACGCACACAGCATATCTATGGATAGAGCTTATTTGGTTTTATGGAGCCAGTGGGTAATAAGGGTTGTATCACCAGTGGTGTCTGGTGGTCTGTCTGACAAGCCTGCAGATGATTATTACTTTACCTTTCAGTGTTCCTCCCTTCCCTCTAGTTGAATATATATATATATATATATATATATATTTTGCTGCTGGCTTCCATAGAGTAAACATACTGTATCTATCCAAACATGGAATAACTAGCGATAATCCTTGTCTTTAGGGGCTGTGTTGGTCAACTTATACTGTATGTGTGGTTTTGTAGTTTGATCAACTTTGAGACACTATAGTTTCATGTTCATATATTTTTAGAAGGATTTTTTAACCTTCCTATAAAGCTTGTTGAAAGCTTTAGTGAATAAAAATACTTTTTCCATGTCTAGACGGTGTGAGTGAATCATTCAAGCAACCTTTTCAACCTATCCAAGGCTTTTGTCAGGTAGTTCATTTGTTTTGTTTTTCACTTGTGTTTGAATGTAGTGGAGGTACACTTGTTCCCTCCCACATACTTACAAATATTTGAATTCTTTCTTGGAGATTAAGGCTAAAATGTCATTCAGCTAAAACCATTTTTGTTCTCAGTTTGATTGAGTTTACTATGATGGATACACCACAGTCCAGCTAGATAGCGTGTCAGCATCAGTAAGTAAAAAAAATGATTCTAACCTCTATAATCCAATAAGTAGCAGCGTAAGAATGTAGCACTTTACAAAAAAAAAAAAAAAAAAAAAAGGAAACAAGATGAATTGAGTTGGGGGTTAGTGGAGCGTTATGGTACTAAGGCTAGGTCTGAACCGTTTACCCTGCTGGTAAATTTGTAAGCAGGGCAGGTAGGGGAAACACTGTTATATTTTAATGTACACTCTTCCCTATTTGATTAAAGCTTTTTAATACTCATATACGCTAATTAAAAGAATAGTTCAAATTTTCTGGTATTGAGCTCCGTTCATTTGATTTCATCGCTGTAACTTAACTGCAGGAGGTAGCATCAGAGCAACGTCAATTTAGAAAATAAGGCATTTATAAAAATGAAAAAAAAAAAAAAAAAAAGAAGTAATGTATTACTGTGCATCAGATAGTTGTTCTAGTTGGGTATGTTTACCACACTCTGTATGTGTTCCACATTAAACTTATTACAGCACACTGTGGATCACTATGACCAGTTTTCAGTGTAAATAACCATTTACTTTTATGGAAATAATGTAAATATGATTGGCACATTGATAAAATAATGTGTTTGAATCACTTTAAATTTGTTGATGTTGAAGCTATATTAAAGGATTGTAATTTTGCCCTAGTAAATGCCAAAGTTTGACTATTTGTTAGTTTGGATTTTTTAAGTAAACTAGACTGCTGTAAACTGCAGATAAGACATTGACTGATTACTACAACTCCAAAACAATCCTTCTTCCAAATGTTCTTTCTTTTTAACATTAACACTACTTTTTGGTGGATTTAAAACAGTGAGAAACTTTGAAAAATAATGTATTAACATTTGTCTTCTACCTTTAGGGGCAAAGGACCTTTAGGGGCAAAGGAATATGCAAGACAGACATGGATATACAGTATTTATAAGACTGAGCTGAACACAGCACCTCAGACTGAGGAAGTCTTTCGGACGAAAGACGAAACGTTTATACAATTGTTTTTTTTTTTTCAATGTCCAGAGGACCAGACTTAGCTTTTTTAGAGTATATGTACTGTTTTTACATATACTGTATATACATATGCGTATAACGTTTTGTTAAATTATCTTGGGCGGATCAAAAGTTATGGGTGTAACAAGAGAAAGTTTATATATCAATCAATCAATCAAAATTTTATTTCAGATGCGTATGGTCCATAGTAACAAACAAAACAAAAAACAACAACCAAAAAATAAAAAAAAGATAACATCAACAAGACACAGTAAAAACAGAATGTTCATCCATTGCCAAATAAATTAAGGCGCCAGTGATTCCACAAACTAGAAGAGAACCTAACCGAGCTTTGTACGGGGTTGGTCAGAGTATAGATGATGCTATTTACAGAGTTTGTTAGCCTACACATACATCTGTACATAAGGTTTCGAAGCACATCTGCACAAGTTGGTACATTGGCATTTACAAACATCTGACTGGCACTACTCCATCGCGGCACCTTAAGCAGCATCCTCATGCCATCATTGTATGCCACCTGTATTTTATGCATACTGCTTTTTATGTCCGTATGGACAGATGGATGAAGATTATACCATAATTCTTCAGTCTTTTGACAGGCGTATAAAAAAGAAGAGGGGTTTGTAGAAGTGTCCTGTCACTGCTTGTGTCAATCTGACCGTATGCACCATCACTAGACGGTGTCGCTCAAGGTCAAGGTTATAAATCAAGGTCAAAGGGTTTACAAGGTTTTTCTTGTCTGGGCCATTGCTATATGATTTCTGTATTGCTGTATAATAATTTGTTGATGAGTGTATAATGTGTCGGAGGAGGCACTCTTGTTTTAGCTTGATGCTATACATTATGCTGACATACTGCAGCCGAGTTTGCTAGACATTTTAGACAGTTGCATATTTGTGTTTATGCAGGTTTTTGAAGTACGCCACAAAAATTCTCAAATTAGTTATGCCAAACAAATTAAAGAAAAGAGTAATAAGAAACAAAAAGTCTAATCGACTGAAATATTCAGTGACAAGGGAAGATTTAGAAACTGTAAGAGTCACTGAAGTTATGCACAGCTGTTGGCAGGTGTTAACTTCTCGTGTGTGTGTGTGTGTGTGTTCAGCCTATTAATTGATTTTCCTCAACAAAACCGTATCATACAAATTTCACTGGAAAATGTGTTCATTCTGTGAGTGTGGAGCTGAGATCGGAAAGGGAAGCAGCAAAATGTATTTGCCCAGAGCTTCCTCTTTCTCATTTGGTGTCTTCCTTTTTTCTCCAAGTCTCTTCCTTTTTGTCTCAGGTTCCACATTCCCTCGAGGGGACATTGATTTGCTGGAGGCAGAGCAAGCTCCCTTCTGTTCACACTCAAGGAAGCACAAACACATAAGCTGGTGTTCCCATCACTTCAGAGGGCATTACACTGATTTCAAAGTATTTTCGTTATAACTGTCTCAAAACTAAGTACGACATACTTAATCCAACCGTAGGGTTTTATAATAAAACTGAATGACTTATACTTAAGGGACTTTAGGTGCTTTGTGTCCCCTAAAGAGAGATTGGTCTCCACAACAGGACACTCTGTAAAAAGATTATTGTACCTGGAACATGCGTAACACAAGTGAGTCTACATCCACGTCTCATCATCGCCCAAAGAGACTGACTGACAGACTGCACGAAACATCTGTTCCATGCACACAAATCAAAATGCCTTTCATGCATATGACACTTCTTTTTAATACTTGATGGCTGGGTGATGATTTTTTTTTTTTGTGGCAGGTTTTTGATTTTCTGTCTTAAAGGATTAAGTTATACTTACCAAACCTAACACAGTAAGCATCATTTATCTGTTTTCCATCTTTGTAGAAAGAAAGCTGTGTCTTGAAATTTCCGGAGAAAAGACGTGAAAGCTGAACCAATATGGTGTCCTGTATTCAATTGAATATAGGACAGTTTATGTTAACATGAAATATCAATTTCCTTAAACTTGTTGTGTAGCAGCTGGTGAGCTGAGATCCTTCGTCAGAGACACACTACACTGTTCTAGTTTGTAATTTTAAAATCAGTGATTATTGATCACTTCCTGAACTGTGCTTTAAATTGGTTCTAATCAATACTATACATTTAATGGGAAGAAGCAAGGCAGAACTGTGGAATAAAATAGTAGAATACTGTAACTGTTTTGGATCAGAACTGTTCTTGAAATACAGGTAGTCCCCGACGTACGAGCGAGTTCCGTACCTCCGAGTACCTCGTAAGACGAAAATCTCGTAAGTCCGTACAGACCTTTATATAACACAGGAGCCGACACTGAACACGTACATGTAGGTAATGAAGTTACCAAGCGCTTCGGCTATCCTAACACACCCTATAATTAAAAAAAAAACAGTACTTTACAGGTACAGTACAAAACGGATAAATACAAATATAATTTCTTACTTTGAGCTGATCAAGCTTGTCTCCTCTGTTAGCACGTCCGAGCACGTCGGAGCTCCATACATTCTGCTGCTCTAACGCGGTCCAAACTGTTTAGAGGAAGGACTGTTAGCTTGTTAAGTCCATACATTTGAAGCCATAAAAAGAGTTTACTTTAATAAACTTACCGAAAGCCGTTTCTCCGCGGTGTTAGTTCATCCAAAACAAGCTGACCGCGTTAGCTGTTGTTATTCACCGCCATTAGGCCTGCACTCATTAGCTCCGTGCTAACGAGTCCATCCATCCAAAAAAGGCTGTCCGAGCTGCTTCTCCACGTTAGCTGAATGTCCATCCAACATCTTAGGCTGCTAGGCGGACATCGAGGTGAGCTCCCGGCCGCCGGCCGTTGGTTCGGTTTGGTTCTGGTGGGGGTCCGCTTAGCATTTAATAATAATAATAATAATTAATTCAATTTATAACGCATTTTTCATTACTGAAAATCTCAAAGTGCTACACATATATTGAATGCTACACACATTCATAAACCGGTGGCGGCAGACTACCATGCAAGGTGCTTTCCAGTCCTACCGGGAGCAACTCAGGGTTAAGTGTCTTGCCCAAGGACACAACGACACATGGTGCGGGTCCCGGGAGTCGAACCGCCAACTTTCCGATCGGGAGACGACTGCCATTACCACTACGCCACGGCCGCCCGTAGCATTTAGCCTAGCCTTAGCTTAGCCGATGAGCTAATGTTGTCGCACTGCGCTTTTTGGGAGCGATCGCGGAGGATCGCGGCTGTTGCTCCAGACCAGACACATCCACAAAGTTCACAGAGTGTTTCCAGCTCATTTATCCGTATGAGGCAACCTCTGATCGCACGCACGGTCCTAAAAAGCCAGCAGCTTCCAGCATGTCGGCCAGCTCCCGGTCCCGGCATGTCGGCTTGGTAGCTCCGCTCGTTGCATGTCAGGCGGCGGGGCAGTGGGAGCAATCGCTCCGCTTAGGTCCGCTCGTTATATGTCAGGCGGGGGGAATTTGGGAGCGATCGCTAATACAGTACAGAGTACACTAAATATTGAAATCAAACATAAAAATAACAATTATACTTTATTTATAAAGCCATTTAAAATGACCACAGCTGCAACAAAGTGCTGTACACATGAAATTAAGAACATTTAAACACAAAAAAAAAAAACTTTTTTTTTTTTCATATTTTTATTAATTATGATAATCTCGTAAAGTCGGATCCTCGTAAGTCCAGACGCTCGTAAGTCGGAGACTACCTGTATGCTGTGTCCTGTTGTACGTTCTGGTTAACTTTTAACTTGTTTATATATTCAAATGGGAGGAATGTCAAATTTAAATAGTTTAACAACAAAGAAAATGTAGACGACATCAGTTACATGGCATTTAAATAAGTATTTATAATTTAATATGTTGTGTTTGATAAAGCTTTCTTTAATCTTTTGTGCATGTCTGTTGTTTAAACAGCATGATTTTATTGTGACAATAATAAACGTTTCTCAGCGCCTTGTGGAGAGCACATTAGACCAGCGAATATTTGTGTGATGTATCTTTAATGCCTGCGTTGCATTGTGTATTGTGGTAAGACGCTGTCTCTTTTCTTGTCTCTTCTGTAAAACTGACGCAGAGGAAATTAAATTTTGACAGTCGGGACATTGCTTGCCAGTTGTTGCTATGGTAGCAGAAGTCTGCCTGTTGAGTCCTCCCCTTTCCATTCTTCGTTCCTTTTGTCTTTTCTGATTTATTTACCGCTGTCTTTTATTATGTAAAACATCCAAAGGTGTCACTATCTGTCAGTAGACAATCAGGAAACTCTCTTTTCCCATATCTACTTTTCTTCATTGAACACCATTACAGTATGCTGCTACAGCATAGCTAGCAACGCTTGCTAGGAAGGTGTTGAAATTAGTGGACAGGTCCCAGTTTTTATCCATAAATAGGTTTAAATGTGAGAGCAAGAAGCCTGTGAGAAAGAATCCCCATCACCTGGCTTTTGAAACCCCATTGAAGAGCAAAGTCAAGCACAGAGAAAGCCTTTTGTAATTCCAACAAGACACCCTCCTCTTAAATTTGTGTTGAAATGATTCACAGTACTGTACTATACTTCAAAGTGACTTAGTAGTGTCCCATCGAGACCTGTAATCTGAGATTATATACGGCTGTCTCACATACACTTGTAAACAAAGAAACAAATTGGTTTACTGTTAACACAAGTCATAAAGTTTCCAGCTGCTGTAAGTCATGTACTGTACTTGCATTACCTTACTTGCACACATGTACAAGTTCACTTATAAACAGACAAACATAAAGGATCCAGCTGGGCCTCAGAGTGAGCAGGGGATTGATAAAGAACACTGCCTTTCAGATACACAGACAGTCACAGTGAAGGATGAGGGAAGAGAGTAGATTTCCATCCCTTTGTTCACTAGCTTATAATGATGTAGAATTTCTTCATCCAACAAGAAATGGCAAGACTGCGTTTATTTTAGCATTAATCAGTGGTTTGTGATGCTTCACATCATATTTTAACCACTACGTATATGTTAGTAATTTTCTGTGTTCTCGAGATATTCTTTCAAGGGAAATTGTTTTAGTCCCACAGTCCGTGCCCACAAATTGTATGCAGTTTTCTCAAGAGTAAAAACTGGGGTGATGCAGTTCTGTACATCTGCTGTTCTGCATACTATTTTAATGAATTGTTGCATGGGTTCTTATTCACTTCTCCCTCACGGGTGAATTAAATGTTCAACACACGGAAACAAATTAGCTTCAGCATTTTATGTCCTTGCTCAGAGTGGGGACTTGTGGTTCTGATTTGTAACAGAGAAATCCATTAAACTGGCAGCAGATAAGACATTGCTTTGATTTTCATTATTTTTCTTCATAAAGTGTTTCTGTCCTAAATGAAAGTATTTGTTGAGTTGACATTCACTGTTAGTAAAACATCTGATGTTGAAGTTTGTTTTCTTGAACTTCAATGTCTCTTGGTCTTTCCTCTGATCCCTGTAGACTACAACATATTGGTTCAAACAGCCCAATGCTAAAATGTCTTCAGTAATACATTGAGGTTCTCATTTCTTGTGCTATCACAGCAACAAAAATTCATTTTGTGAATGCTGAATATTTCCCATTAGAATTAGTTGCTGATGTATGTCTTATTATTATTATTATTAGCTTTGTTTTGTTTTATTTTTTGAATGTCCAGAGGACCAGACTTAGCTTTTTTAGATTTTTCTACCTGGATTATTGAGCATGCATCAGAGTATTATTAGCTGGGTTTAGCAGTTCTTAGTAACCAGCCTTAACAATGCTAAAAACCTCTTAGAACTGCTGGGTTTGAAAGAAAAAATAACAACAACCCCTTTACAGAATTTATCAAGGCTTTTTGTCAAAGAGCTGTTTACAAGAAAACCAAAAGGTGTTTTTATTAAATGTTGTTGACAAGTTCAGAGATCGTCCCTCAGATTATGGCAGGAAGGAGGAGAAAACACTTGCCTGGCCTGGAACAGAAATGCAAGATACATTTTAAAGAAACAGAACAACACTTTTCTATCTGTTAGCAAAAACTAGTAACCACCATACCTCTATTCAATAGAAAGAAACAAAAATCGGTAGTCCCGTGTGAGTGGAGCTGTTTTATCTCCTCTTGGCAAACAAACAAACCAATAAAACTGAACACAAACACAGTGACTGGCTGCGTACTGCATACAGTCTTTTCAAAGTACAACGTTTCCAGGTTTAGTGCTGTTTAGGGCTTTAACATACTACTCGAGTAATCTACTCGAGCAACAACACCGCCAGCCTGATCAAGAAAGGTCATCAGAGACTCTACTTCCTCAGACGGCTGAGACGAGCTGGTCTGAGCAGCCCAGTCCTCACCTCCTTCTACAGGTGCGCAGTGGAGAGCATCCTGTGCTCCAGCATCAACGTGTGGCATGGAGGCTGCACAGTTGCAGAGAGGAAAGCTCTACAGAGAGTGGTGAAGGCTGCACAGAAGTCTGTTGGAGTCAGTCTCCCCACCATCACAGACATTTACACCTCCAGATGCAGGAAAAGGGCCACCTGCATCATGAAAGACCCCACTCACCCAGCACACTCACTCTTTGCCCCACTCCCCTCAGGACGGAGGTTGAGGAGCATCAAATGTAGAACCACTAGACTGAGGAACAGCTTCTACCCTGAGGCTGTTAGACTCATGAATAAATAATCAATACGAATAAACACTGCAAAATATCACATCATGCTGATGCTGATCTGTTTTCTTGTTGCTGTGTTCATCTGTGACCATCTGCTCATACAGACTCGTGTTCGTGCTGCTGTTTATAATGATGTCTTTCTATTACATTAGGGCTTAGTGTATTACTAGTTTATGTTTTTTTCTTAGTTAATCCTAGATGTTATAACTGTTTTTCTCTTTCATTTGTTGTTGGATGTAACTGGGACCCAGTGTACATAATCTCGTTTTCATCACAGGTACCACATGCGCTGCAAATGACAATAAAGACTCTCTGACTCTCTCTCTGACTCTACACATCGATTCCTAGGACATCTATCGAGGTTTTTTATTTCACGTCGAGTATTTGTAGTGACATCATCACGTCGCAGTTACAGAACAGAAAATGAATCAACTTCCTGTTTGGAACGCGTTGCGAACCGGTGTTACACCAAATTCTGTGACCACCGTATATTGTGACCGTAGGGGGCAGTGTTGCATGCACTGTTGCAGGTCTGTTCTATGAAATATTATTTTATAAATATTTTATGAATTTTTATTCATAAATGTTTTATGAAATCTTATTTATGCAGAATCGAGAGAGATAGGCAAATATCCTCAAAAGAATATCACAGCTCAAGAGACTTCACAGGAAACTATTTTCTGTTTAAAAACAAATGTTCTTTATTTTAACCACAGAAAATCAAATAGCAAGCAAGCCAGAAAACAAACAAGTAACACACTTGCATACAATGATTAATGCTTAAACAAAGATTTCTTACCATTTGACAATGTGGATTGGGAGAGCCGTTTCAATCCCGAGGCAGAATTGGCATTAAACAAACACGGACGATTACTTTCATCGTCAGTAGACTCTCAACTCTGGGAGCTCAGCCTGTTTCTTTTTATGCCTTCAGATAAGGATTGCTTGCAAAACAAAGTTTGGCCAGGACCTTTCCACAAGCAATGCATTATCTTTAGGAACTAGAGTAACAAAGCTCCGGAGATGACTTGATCAATACTGACTATTCCTGTAATGATGAAATCAGCACAGTTTAACTTCTTATCTCCCAGCTCCCCGGTAGTGACAGACAAGAAAATCACACATAATGTCTGGATGTCTCAGACTTTTTAAGACTATCAGAGAACAAACTTATTTATTCATTATTCAAGGTCACAGAATATGGTGTAACACCGGGTCCAATCGACCCAACCAGAACCAGCTTCCTCTGACCTTGTTTCACAAACAAAAAGCAAAAAATATTAATCTCTAAACCTATAAAAAACCTATAAACATATTAATCTTTAAAACTAAACCTAATGCGCAGCACCGCTGGCAGTGTTGCGGGGTGGTCGACTGTCCCACTGTTTTTAAGTTTCGTTTTTGACGTGCCGCACGTTTCTTTCACTTTTGCAGCTTAATAATAATAACTAATAGTTCTGGTTTTCCTGTGACCTATCTGCAGTATGATAAATGGTAGGAGCATAATATATGCTCCCAATGTTTTGTTGGTCTTTTTTTGTTGTTGTAAATAATAAATGACGTTTTTTTGCTTTTTTATTTATTTAATATTTTTGCATCTTAAGATCCTATGACATCATCAACTACTCGAGTTCTACTCGAGCTTTATTATGTTAATGTCGAGTTAAAAATTATGTACTCGTTCAACCCCTAGTGTTGTTCTCTTTTTAGAAACCCAAAGTTAACATAGCCTCAACTCGTTTTCTTAGCAGCCAATGCAAAGTGAAGCTGCAGCTGTATCAAATAAACTAAGAACAACTTTTTGTGTGTGTTTGGATTAAACTCAACCTAGTGTTGGAATGAGGGAGGTTAATTTAAGGTCATTCTCTCTTTCGCTCTCGGTGAAGACGGTCTCTCTTACCCTCGCTCCTGCTTTTTTGCTCTCTTGTCCTGTCAACCTCAGAGCCTCTCTTTATACATCTTCTGAATTGAAAATTTTTATGGATTTGGTCAGCTGGTCCCTCAACGCAATTGATACATTTTTTTCCACCAGATGACGGTGCTGGAGAGCCCTCATGCCCTGAACGGACCCACGCAGCTGGGTATGTCATGAATTCCTGGGGGGAGTAGAAGATGTGCCTGTCTGCACTGTCCATGGAGGACGTAGAAGATGGGCACATTATTGGATTTATGACAACAGGGTTTCTGTTTTTTGGAATCGGCAGATACCAAGGATATCGTCAAATGAGGAAGATATCGGCAGCAGTTTCAGCCATGGTTAAGGTGCCAGCCTTATGTGAAGGATTAATTTGTGTCTCGAGCTCTCAGACTCATATGCTTAACAAGCTAAACCACAAGCTGGAAGCGATTTCTGAGAATTATAGGTCACTTGCGGCTCCTGGAACTTGCCGGCATGAAGGATTTGATCTAAGAGAAAGCTAATCAAGCACGGACCGGACGGGATGTCCACAAATCTGGCTGTTTGGATTCACCATTGAGTGTACCAGCAGAACTTGAAGGCAGACAGAAAACAGTGGCGGTCCAAACAATTGTTGTTTATATGAATTTAGCCTCCCCGCTGGCCTTGGACAGGCCAACTTATCTCAAATTGCTCCTGGAGGATACATAAACTAGAAGCTTCTGCCTGCCACCCTCCCTCCCGAGGACATCTGTGGCCTTATCAGAATTGGGACGCTGATAGACACTGTACCATCTTATCAAAACTTTAGAACATTCTGGAGTGTCTATGGACAACTCACTGCCTTTGATGTCCCTTATGCATAAATGTATTATGATGTCATTGTATGTTGCCGTTTTATGTTGCAAGGTCTTTTTTTGCATCGTTTACACTGTTTCCCGGCCAGGACATGGTGTGAGACATGATTTTTTTTTTGGCTTCCTCCACCCTCATGTGTTCTTTTTCTCATCTGCCTGTATGCTGTATGCAACAGGTCTCTCTTGCAATTGCGTCTCCCATTGAGCCTTGAAGATTATTTATTATTATTTACACAGGTTAGTACCTGTATAAATAAAGGTTTAATAAAATAATATGAGATCAGCGTTGTTTAAAGATGGCATCTGCTCAGATTATATTGCTAATCTGTTCAAAAACAATCCCTTTCTTTAAACTCAGGTGGTAAGAAGAGCTTTCTACAGCAGGTAAGATATAAACTGTTCACAACCTTATACGTCCCCACTATAAAAGACCCTTACAGTTGTTTTAAGAAGTTACACATGAAATTTGTAACAAATGTTTGTTCAATGCGAAGTTTAGAGGACAATAATGGCTCATGCAGCACAAACTAACAAATGCTGCTACACCCTCGCACAAATGTTTGCACACGTGCACACACCCTCAGGGTGTCTGTGGTTCGGAAGCATATGGGTTCCTGTTACTACCAGATTGAATTATTACGGCTCTATATCTCAATAAGCAGCTTCAGTCTGGTTATCTGAAGAAAACAAGTATGTTTAATGTACCGTTCCGTGTTTACTGTGTATGTAATTGACTTGCCGTTAATATGTTTGAAAGTAATTTTCTAAAATGAAGATAAAACCAGAGCAGGTTTTATTTCAACAGCAACGACAGAGTTTGTAGGGAAATATTGATATGCTGCTTCAAAGATTTGATTGTTCTGCTTGTATTGGCAGAAGGATGACAGTTTATGTATGAACGTTACAAAGCAGAACCAGCTTTGGCTCCAGAACCTCAGGGGGTTTCCTGAGGCGTCAGAGGTAGTTTAATTTTTAAACTAGACTTGTGCTTTCCTTGAGTCTGACCTGAGAGTTTAGAGGCCAGGTCAAACTTTGGGTTCGTAGTTTTACACTTTGTTCTGCTAGAGACAGCTACTGCTACCACCAGGTGTGTTTAGTAACAAATAAATAAATAAATAAAAAACAGCTAAGTAATGTGTCATTTATGAATACCATGAAAAGTTTCCATGCAAAGGTTGCATTGTAACAAGACCATCAATGTTTTTCACTTAAGCATTTACTCAGCTGCACCGACTCATTTTAATAACACATTTCCAATAGTTGTAGCAGAAATGCAGGCGTGACTGGCAAACACAAAAATAAATTATTTTTATTTACATAAGTATTAATGTCTGCAATGTGTGATATAACTGAGTCATCACAAGCTGCATGAATTACATTTGCATAACTGCTGTTGAATAAACATTACTTTCACAGAAAACAGCATGAAGTCATGGTAAAAAGAAAAAAAAAAACATATTCCAAGGTTTTAAAAAGTCACAGCAATGAAAGAAACAGCTTCAGACACGCCACGCTATGTGTCATTGTGTTGTTTAATACTGCCAGACTGCAGGATATTAAGAAAATAAGCAGCAGTTAGGTGCTGCTAATGAAATTCATTGAATAAGTGAACGCTGGTAAGTGTGAGAACATTTTTAAACTGAGGATTGTCGTCAGTTTGTTGCTCCGTTATCTTAAGGTGTGTTTTAACACAGTGCCAAGGTGGAAGGGCATCAGCAACGTCCTTAGAGAAGCAAAAACATTTTAATTTGGACAGACGAGAACAAAATAGAGATTTTTGACTACAATGCACAGTACTATGTTTGGAGGAAACCAAACACAGCCTAAACATCTCATACTAACTGTCAAACAAGGAGGTGGAGGGATGAGGACGATCCAGGCTTGTTTTGCAGCCACAAAATCCACAATATGATGAAAACAAAACTAATAATCATGAATGAATTACCAACAACTGAGTGGTAAAAATGCAGGTGCAGGACCCTTCAAAACTGTAAATAAAACATCTGCAAAAAAGAGTGGGCCACAATTCTTCCACAAAGATATGAGAAATTGATGAAGTCACACAAACTTGATGACTACAAGTTACTGCTCTAAAAGTAACTCAAGTTGTACATGAAGTGGTTGAGTTAAGGGTTTTGGATTCAGAATCAGCCAGACAACAAGCGTGTGAAAAAAACAACTTGATTGATTTTGTAGCTGCAGGTGGGAGTCAAGATGATAATAATAATAATAACAATAATAATAATAATAATAATAATAATAATAATGTTATGTGTTGTCAAGATGGTGTAGTGGCAGGGCTTCCGACTTGGGACCCGAAGGTCGCGGGTTCGCGTCCCGGCCACTACCCAGCTTGGGGTGTCTATGAGTGCACACCTAATTCTCCAGCTCCCCGGGCGCTTTCTGGCTGCTCACTGCACCACCTGGTGGTGGTTGGGTTAAATGCAGAGACGAATTTCGTCTGTGTATGGGAAACATACACAGATGACAGACAAAGACATTATTATTATTATTATTATTATTATCATCACTGTATGTTCCCATACAATGGTGAAATTAGATTTCTGCATTTAACCCCTCCACCACCAGGTGGTGCAGTGGGCAGCTATTGAAAGCACCTGGGGAGCATTTGGGGATAAGGTGTGGTGCTCAGAGACACCAGGAGATGTGCAATGACTGGGGATCAAACCTGTTGGCTTCCTTGCCTCTACAACATCTTGTCCCCCAGATCCAGCAGCGGGAACACGTCTTCACAGGCAGTTGGGTTGAGAGCCACCTGTCGGAGCTTGAAGTGGTGACGTCACCGCAACTGATGAGAAGGCAGCTGCAGAGAGAGGCCTTTAATGCTGTGAACAGTGGGATAATCCAGGGTGATGATCCAGAAGACAAAACAGGGGTCAAGCACAGGGAGACAGAGATCCAATAACAAGTCCAAAGGGTCAAACTGTAATCCAGAAGAAGTAGTCGTCACCAAGGTCAGGTGGGCAGAACAGAAGCAGATGAGGAGCAGGAGGTCCGGAAGGCAGGAGCGGGGTTGAGACAAAAGAAGCAAGGCTTGAAAAATAATCTAGATGACTGGATAAAAGGAACCATGAAAGGTCTGATAATCTGGCAGGGAATGAGAGAGAGTGTAGAGGCTCCAGTATACTCATGCGGACCTTTTTCTGCACGGACTCGACGCACACTGTCCACAGAGGGTTGAGACTTCTTACTCGAGCGTCCACCCTGAGCAGCTGCAGACCAGCTCCACAGGAAAGAGGCGTTTACCTTCAGGACAAATTGAGGTCACAGATTGATCATTTGCTGGCACGTCTACTGGATTGATTGACAGGTTGCAAAAAAACAACAAACAAACAAACAAAAACAACGAGAGCTGGCAGCCCAGCCGCAGCGGTGTTCTGTGTTTATATATTGTTAATAAAAAAGTTCCTAAAAATAATCAATACATTTAAAAAAACAGGGAGCGCTGGTCCTGCAGCCCACTCATCAGATCAGCCCATCAGGAAATCTCCAGACCCTCCCACAGCCACGCTGGACCTGATTTTAATTCCCTTGTGACAAATTCCTTCATTTCTCACCATTTCAGTCATGGCGACAATGGGCGAGGAAGAAGAGATCGCTTGCCTCTTGGAAAAACAACAACAACAGAAAAGTCCATTAAACCAGACCAGGGATGAAGAAGGAGAATTTCATACATTGGTGTTGCATACAAAACGGTCTGTCGCCGCTGGGCAGTTTATTGTGCGACACAGAGTACGCGAACGAGGTTGTAAAACTGCTGGTGTCCACTTCAATTCTAATCCGGTACGCGTGGACCTCCGCGGACTGACGTACGCCCGACTAAACTGGAGGCTTAGGTCTTAAATGTGGCAGGTAAGACTTGTTGGGCATGAGCGCTGACTAGTCTGAACATAGTGGGGGTGGTTGGATGACAGGAGCAGAAACATGACATGAAGGACTGTGAGCAAGGCAGGGGACAGAGGACGTGACCATGACAGTGGTTTTGATCATTTTACACAATTTTCTCACATTCTGGCTCAGTAAAAAAACAATGTTAATTTATTGTTGTTCGTTATTGTATTCAGACACATAAAACATTTTAATTGAATGCTATTTTTACAATATGGTAACTACATCGTCTTTTTGGGTGCAAACAAATTTACTGCCCCTTTGTGTGTGTGTGTGTGTGTGTGTGTGTGTGTGTGTGTGTGTGTGTGTGTGTGCGTGTGTGTGTGTGTGTGTGTGCGCGCGCGCTAAAGAGATCATTAAACGGCACCGAGCAAATGGGATGTTTTTGAAGGCAAGTGTAGGCCATGCTGAGTTGAGGGGAAAATAGCCCCATCATTACGGAGGTGATAACTGATATGATATAACTGATATAACTGATACGTGATAACGGAGGTGATAACGCATGATTTTATCTTTGATCTTGGTTGATAGTATTATTGATTTTACTTGATTTTATCACTTGTTTTATTTATTTATTTATTTATTTTTTAAGCAGGCCTATTCTGCCTCCACAGGATTCTGTTTTTAATCTTAGTTAATACCATTATTGATTTTATTTGATTTTATCACTTGTTTTTATTGTTGTAGCACTTTGAGATTTTTATTAATGAAAAGTGCGGTATAAATTGAATTTATTATTATTATTATTATTAACTGAATACGCACAACAAACTTGTGTTTGTGTGCACCTGCGTATGTGTGTGTGTGTGGGTGCATACACTGATAGCACAACATGGATTGTGTGCAGCCAATGCCAGGGGCCAAACAGAGGATATTTGTTTATCCATCCTTGCTTTATAGACCCTCCACTGTTGAACAAAAAGGAAACAATGGAAGCACACACCCTGAGACACACACACACTGTTGTTCACTGGTTCACACTGTTTGACAAGCAGTGAGTCTAACTGGCTCGGACTCTCTGTGACAGAGAGGATGGGCATCACTGTTGTTTCTGGCTGTGGATCGGTTCATGTTTGTACGTCATGAGGAGGTGGAGGATTTACACGAAAAGGATGTGATGTGTAGCTACACGTAAGAACGTGTGCGTGTGTGTGTGTGTGGCTGAAGTGCAGCTGCCGGGGTTTGTTTTGGACCGTGAATTAATTCAAAATGGGAATAAATGTATTATAAATTGATTGCAGGTGCTGATCCTTTTTAATATAAATTTATGAAGGAAATATTTCTTCCTGATACAGTTTAAGTAGTCAGGCTTTACCTCATGTGAACTTTCTATAGTCAGCTGATGAGTGTGTAAATCTGAGAGAGGGACGTTGTTCTTCATCCTGAGAAACGATGGATCAGTAGAGAGCTTCCAATCACATTGATCACAACTGATCTGTGGATTGCGGACTGGGACACAAGATTTGTAGAAGACAAGTTTTTAAACAGCTTTCATTATTTAACATTTACCATTAACTGTTTGTCTGCATTCTCTCAACCTATCCCACTAGTAGTGCTTAAACTGTTCTTAAAAACAACTACGTAAAAGAAAAATAAAGTTTTTCTAACAGCCACTTGTTGAAGTGATGGCCACACTCCTGTCACTATAGCAGCAGATGGTACTGATGCCAGCATCCCTATGAGAGGAGTGACAGTACCAGTAGCTTACATGTTAATGGTGCACAAAAATGACTGACAAACAAGGTACCGTATTTTCCAGAATATAGGTTGCAGCTTTTTATCATTTTTGCATGCCCTGCGACCTATATTCAAGTGCGACCTATTTATGGCTTTTTATAAAATAAGCTGATTTGTAATCATTTATTAACAAAAATTAAACTGAGACACACTCTTACAATAATGTCAGCTAACAAATATATTTTTTAGGTGTTTATCCTGCTAAAATTATTCATTTATTAAAGAAAAGTTCAGCTCAGACACATATTTGCTATAATTTTTATCAAACAAATAATTGTTTTTAAGTGTTAATCTTCTTAAAAACCTTGCTGTGCGCTCCTGTGGCAGACATTTGCAGCAGAGCTAAACACTCGGACCACATTTTGACGTAGGTGCGACCTATATATGGATTTTTCCAAATTTTTGGCAATAATTGGGCAATGCAACCTATATTCAGGTGCGACCTATACTCCAGAAAATACGGTAAATGGAAAATTATTTTCACCTGGAGTGTGAGGAGGACTAATGTTTTGTTTTCTTACATGTGAAGTCCATTTGTCTAATTTGTATAAGAGTGGACTTGTCCAAAAAAAGATGAATTGGAACAGCACTGCAATTCAGCGCACAAACATTTTGAGACGGATTTTCCCACTTGACGAGCCCAGAAAGTTCAGGAGCTGCACAACCAGCGGGCAGCACGGCAGATGGTCTTCGCCTGGCCCAACACCAGATGTTACGCTGCCACATCAGCTTTGTACCAGGTCTACCACGTTCTCACCAAACTCAAAAAGTCTTTCAGCCATGTTGAAGCTATGAAAGAAGCATTTGAGGCTGCAGATGCACTTGAACATTAACGTGAGATTATGGCCGCCATTAAAGATGTGCAGTTGTCTTGTAATACCAGGACACAGCAAAGCGTGTGTATGTTTGTGTGTGTGACTTTTAGCAAAATATCTCATGAACCACTGGACAGACTTTAATGAAACTCTCAGAAACTAATCAACAGATGTATGTGACTAACATTTGGAGTCAATGCTCTTAAAATGTCTGTAACTAACTGACAGCACACACCAGTGGCAATAATTTAGTCAATTTTACTGATCTTAACCTAAACTTTGGAGTGGTAATAGTGGAGAGAGCATGTGCCTCTACATGAAAGGCAGCAGGCGGCATTCCTTCCTTTAATTCATTCTATTTTATTTGAAGTATTTTTGTATTTACCTCCCACAGCTAGTGTGTCACAGCATGGTTTCCATATCTTGTTTTAAATACAGTTCCTGCACTGTAGCTAAGCTTCTGAACAAAAACATATAGCTTACAGGGGAAAAAAAAGATCAGTTAAACCTGAAATAGTCAAATGATCTTTGAGTCAAACTAGATCATCAAAAGCACACAAACATGAAGCCGAACAGATCATACACGTTGTTCACCTAATAAAATAGTTCAGCTATTTTGAGGAGGGTTTTATGTAAACGTTATAACTGCTTAAATGGACTGTACTCATATATCACCTTTACAGTATATCTTATCAAGACACTCAAAGCTCTTTACTCTACAACCTGTGCCTCATTTACCCATTCATACATCACTCTACTAGATCTGTACAAAGCTAATTGAACAAATCATTGTAAAGAGACTAATCAGAGCTTTATCACATTCATACACTGATGGGACACACATCGGAGGCAATGAGGGGTTTGCTGTCTTGCCCAGGGACACTTCGGCATGTGACTGCGGGTGGATTCGAACCCCCACTCTTGCATTTGAGGACGACTGCTCTAACCACTCAGCCACAGCTGCTTAGTAAATGAACTGTTGTAGACAGTGCTAAGTTGAGAGAAAGGCAGAGTTAATTTAATAGCATTTGCAGAAACTGCTGGGAGATTTTAGAGGTTGTTTTAGGAAAGCAGACATTTTTGTTGAAAATGGGTTTAATCAGATTATGTGATGAGCTAAAGACAGACACTTCCAAAAAGACACACATCTAATACACATTACCATACTGCTGTTTTAAAACAGCTTCTGACTTCAGAATTACGGTACATGCAGTTCATGCAAATGCTCTTATTTAAGCCCTTATACTCCAATCAGTTTTGCAGTCATTTAAACCAAAATGCTATAAAATGATTGTCAAATGTGACCCAGCACCAGAAGTGATGCAAAACAACCTAAATATAATCTTGTAATGTAAAGTCATACTAAGGTTTATAAAATAGCATTTGCATGAACTGTTCTGAAATAGTTGTTTAAAGACAACAATCCACTGCATCCTTGTTTTTCTTTCAGATTACCGCAGTTTAATACATTCTTCAAACTACCTGAGAATGTTGAAAAAGCTTCCTACAAGTAGTAAGATGTAAAAAAAAACAAAAAACTTTTACACAGAGACCCCGTTTCAAAACGACAGAACTGTTCTTTTACCAATCATCCTGCATCTTAATGTTTCATAGATCTTTGTGTGGAAATCCATTTCAACAGACTGACAGCTGCCTAATGTGTTAATTTATCATTTCACTTGTGCAAACAAGAAAAAAAAGACATGAAATGTGTGTACTGTCACAGTGACAGTGGCAGTCATTTATCATCATGTTTGGACACGATCCTGAAAAGGTCAGAGCAAGGCTCAGTTAAGGTCTACGTCCATTTTTGTTGTTGCCAAATAAGACATTTACCGTACATGAGGCTTATTGGCAGCTGGTAAGACCTCAGTGTTGTGGACCTCTCTGTTGACAGAGGAAAAAGTAGGAAATAAAATTCAAACAGGCATTTTTCTCTTCTGAAAAGGGTCATGTTTTATGTCTACAAATAAATATGTACCATAAGTATAAAGTAGATATTTGTAAAGAGCTCTGCATGCTTTAAATAACCATGAAAAACACTAACTTTGATCAAAAATAGCATAAAACGGTGCTTCTGAAAATAATAAAAAAAAATGTTTCCTGCTTTTCTGAGTTTATGCTCCTAATCACATGGTTCAAGACTTCACCAATAAAACATGATGTTCATTTTTAAAACCTGTCTGTCTGTGTAAAATAAACTAACTTGTGACAGAGAAGTTGCAAGTTGTATATAAAAAGAAAGTGCACTAATATAACATATAAAGCAGCTTTTAAAACTTAACTAGGCTCACAAAAAACTTTACAATGCATTTTCTCTTTCATATAAAGCTGCCATGCAAGGTGCTGCCAATAGGCGTAACTGGTCCAAACACCATGTAAACACATGGAAGAGCTGTACACTGAACTGCAAACTTGTGAAACATGCTCCATCAGCTGAGGCACAGCCGACACTGATACCTGCAACACTGTAAAATGCATCTGTGCAACCCTGCAAACACATCCTGATAGCTAACATGTTACACTCAAGTCTTTGTGTGACAAATAAACCAAAAAGGGTCATATTACTTCTGTCATGTTTGTGGGATTCCTAGGTTTCCAGCCACACTCACCATCTACACACCTGCCGCTCATCTCAATCAGCCACCACTCCACACCTGCACCTGATTTGGAGGACTGCTCTGCGGAACATAAAAGCTCCTGCAAGACATTCTTCTGATGGGACATTATAATACCCAACAGTAAATAATGGACGGCCAGTACCGGTAAATGAGTTCCTCAACAAGTTTTACTAACCTTTGTTATTCTACTCCAGAGACTTCCAAGTCCCGTCTCTTAGAGTCTTCCAAGACTTTCCTGTTCCTTGTGACTTCGCCCTGACATTGTCTTGTACCTTCAACCATCCAAACATCCACCTGATCCTCTCTCCGCCGATACTCACCTCCTCTGGATCACCTACTCTGGAAACCTAGGACCTTGCCTCTCCCTCCTCTCTGGCTCCATCTACTAAACACAAACACCAGTAAGAAAATATCTTCAAAATAAAATACACCATTCATCTCATCCTGAAGAATTACAAGAATACCTTGTCCTTTTTCCCTACCGGCTCTAAAAATCACACTTGTAAATAAAAGTGTTTACCTTTTGTACGGCTGGCTCTGTCTCTTCCTTAGTCAATATCGACGACAAGCATGAGTTTGAAGAATCTGTAGTCAAGCTCAATGACATTTTAAAGATGGATGAAGCATCTCCACCTCCATACATCCATATATCATATTTACCCGCTTCTTCCTTTTCAGGTCGCAGGGGTCACTGGTGCCCATGTCCAGCAGTCACTGTGCAAGAGGTGGGGCACACCCTGGACAGGTCTCCAGTCAATCACAGGGACACATAGAGACAAACGAGACAAACAACCATTCACGTCTCTCTGTGTGGGCAGCACGGTGGCACAACTGGTAGAGCTGCTGCCTCTCAGCGAGAAGGTTGCCGGTTCAAATCCCGGTCCGGGGGCCTTTCTGGGTGGAGTTTGCATGTTCTCCCCGTGCATGCGTGGGTTTCCTCCGGGTACTCCGGTTTCCTCCCACAGACCAAAAAACATGCTTGTTAGGCTGATTGGTGACTCTAAATTGACCCTAGGTGTGAGTGTGAGAGTGGATGGTTGTTTGGTGTGAGTGAGACAGGTCCCTCTTGTAAATGAGTCCCCGTGACTCAACGAGGCTAGCCTGCATAAATAAAGGTTGAATGAATGTTTGTTCTGTGTGACTTCAACTTCCAAGTTCTGGTCTTGTCAATAGCTTTTATAAATGCTTTTTGCACTGTATTTAGATATGCTGGTAATGTGGACGTTCTTTCCAGCTAGGGCAGAAGTCTCCAACCTTTAGGATCAAAAAAGCAATTTCTGCCCCTTTGTTCACTAATTGAAACATGTCCAGAGCTGCAAAACCTGCTACAATTGTCATTTTCAACTGGTGGCCCACGGGCCACGTTTGTTAGAGGGGGGGTTCTGGCCACTAGGCATGAAATTATTAAACTAAAAACATCCAATGATTATTAACATTTATTGATGTTTTTACATTTCAAGACCAAAGAAAAGACTGGATTCTCTCCATCCATCCATCCATCCATTCATCCATCCATCCATCCATCCATTATCCTTATTTGCCTTTTCTTTTTTTGGGTTGAAGGAGGTCAATGGTCCCCATATCCAGGTTGCAAGTCCATCACAGAGGACTGGATTATTGTAAAGAAAAATATCTATATTATTTTGCCAATAAAAATAAAATAAATAACTAAACCAAGAAACTGTGCAGGTTTTTTTTTTTTTTTTTTTTTCTAATTGTGGAGAAAATGAGTATCCTACTTTGAAGAAATAAAACATAAAGTTAAAGTGAGTATAATTTCCTCTGTGCATTAGTTCTAGTATCCACAGTATTTGCAAAGGAAATGATGGGAAAACTGCTAAAACTAGTCATTTTTGTTGTGGGTCTAATATCCTATAAAATTCAGTTTGATGTTAGTTTTGGTCAAAGTTTGAAAGAATCGCTGCAGAGTGACCAAAGAGCCACATGTGTCTCCAGAGCCGCAGGTTGCAGACCCCTGTCCTAGGGCCATGATTTGGGTATTTCAGAAGTTTTTGTTTTTTATCATTATTATTTTATCTTCTAGAATACTGTAGATGGATATCCATCCATCCATCCATTGTCTTTACCCGCTTCTTCCATTTTGGGTCACGGGGGTCGCTGGTGCCCATGTCCAGCAATCACTGTGCGAGGGGCGGGGTACACCCTGGATGGGTCGCAAGTCCATCACAAGGCCACATAGAGACAAACAACCATTCACGCTCTCATTCACACCTAGAGACAATTTAGAGTTACTGTAGATGGATATTTTTTTCCTAAAATAAGAGTTTTTTTTCCAAAATTTATTCAATGTACTGTACTTAAACAGTGGCAAAGTCTACGTTGTACTTTCAAAGGTCAAAGGTAGAGTAAATATGTCAGCTGATGAACTATCAACTTCAGAACAACTGGTAGATTAACAGTGTGTACTCATGTCTTTACCTTTAAAATCTACTTATAAAACAGAGAACAAAGTAAAACCCACACCAGGCTTTAATATTTACAGACAAGCACAGTCTGGTGGTTAATGTTGGAGAACCACTCTGCTTCCTGACTGAGGAGAAGTGTGCAGATCCTCACAGCATGAAATGAGGTGAAACAAAAGTAAACCTTTTGATCAATAAGTCTGAGTGAAGCTGGACTTGCGGTGCGAGCGGACCAGCAGTGACAGTTGATTATCTGTGAGCTTGGAGATAATCCTTTGATTCATGCTCTGAAATAAACCTTTCTCTCCTGGACAAAAAAGCAAACAGTAAACTGAGCGGGAGAGTCTTCAGAGCTGATCTGCGCTCCTACATCTCACACTCCTCCTCTCCACCCTGCAGCTAATTGACTAAATGTCTTGGTCGTTCTCGGTTTTGTCCCTCTGTGACTCCAAACCTCGGCCCAACATTAGCAGCAGGGAAGTTCAGTTTCAGATGGCCGCCATGACAGAGACATCAAAGCTGCAATTTGAATTATCAGAGGAAGAGATAACATAAACAAACACAAAAATGCAAACAGGAAGTAAAAAAAAAAAAAAAAAGACCTGAAAGTCTTCAACTGTCTGGATAAGTGTCTGCAAGCTGGATCAACAGGAACAGCAGACCCACCCTCGCCTGTGTTGCCTGATATCTTTAGCTGGGCTGGGTCAACACTCTTCCCCCAACATGCACATCCCAGCCACCCTTTTCATCAAAGTTTCACATCTGTAGGATGTACACAAAGAAAGTACAAATACACACAGATCTTAAATAATCCCTAAAGGTAATAAAGGAAGTCAATTTAGTTACTAAAATCAATTCTACAGGAATAAAAGAGCACTTTTACAGAGTGCACTGTTTTAAATGCTTACAAACATGGATCTAAGAATGTGCTTCAGCTACTGAGGGGTTACACTTTCCAGCCTCCTCGGCAGTTTACTCCGAGCTGTTGGATGGGCGGCTCCAACTGACTGTCAAACCCTGGATTCATAAGAGCAGCGTGGCTCGTGTCCTGGCTGAGGAACTGAGAGCTGTGAGAGCATGGGGTGTCCATTTTTAAGGGCTATCTGGTCAAAGAAAGAGCTGTGTCCGCATCCAAAAAAATCAAGCTTGTTCTCAGTGCAGTTTGAACTACACTATGGCTGCCAGTCCTCATTGTGAAGTTCATGGACAGAATCTCAAGGCATGAAGAGGAGGGTGTCTGGTTTGATAACCTCAGGTTCTCATCCTGATCTTTGCAGATAATGTGGTTCAGTTAAGGCCTGTTTGTACATCAACAAGATGTAAGACGTCAGACCTCGCTGACATTATTTAAGACGGTGGTTTTCTCACTGGCATTTCATACTCAAAGGAAAACTACAGAGGAAACAATCCTGAAAAGTTAAAAACACCAAAGTCCATGCTTAGTAATCCAGGTAAAAATCCAACAATGTTCAGTCGGGTCATCTGGACGGTTTCTTTTATTTGCTGAGACTTTTTGTCCTTCATACAAAGGACTTCTTCAGTCAGAGGAGCCAAAAAAAAAAGAACTGATTCCCACAAACAGCTAGCCTGGTTAAAACCAGACCCTTGTCCTTCACTTCGCTTCGTACTAGGGTCTGGACTTTCTGTTATAGAGAACCGATTCTTGCTGGAGGCGTGGCCTCTGCTGAGGAACAAAACCATTGGATCTTAGAAAAATTTTGAACAGGGAAAAGCATTCTGCTCCCTCCCCCTCAGAGCCATATATGGTCTGTTTCCCGTGAACTTGACATCAGCTCCGCCTCCTGCTGCATTTTCTCTCGCTGCCGCTGCATATTCTGTGTTTATATGTTAATAAAACGTTCTAAAAAAATAAAATAAAACCATGGAGCTCTGGTCCAGCACACCAGAAGACCAGAAAATCTGCAGGGACTCGGGCAGCAACGTAAAACCCGAGTTTAATTCTCTCGTGAGTGACAACCTGAGGCATTTCCTCATTCAACTCAGCGGAGGGAGAGGAGGAGGAGGAGGGAGCGATCACTTGACTTTTGGCAAAAAAACAAAAGAAAACTCCAGATAAGGGATTAAGAAGGGGAATTTAATACATTTGTGTCACATATAAAACAGTCCTGCATCGCTTTGAATGAGAACATGCGGATGCTCGCTGGCTGCGCGCTGGAACAGGTGGGGGCGTGGGTTAGGGGCCAAAAGCTCCGCCTTCTGTTCTCTGATTGGTCCGGTCAAAAATCAGCCGGAGAAATCCTTCTCTATGGGAGAAGTCCCAGACGGAGCAGTGAAGGGAAAATAGAATTGAGCGGAACAGCGTAGGAAGGCGAGGGCCAGGCTAACAAACAGCATACTCCATAGTGGGAAAAAAGCAGTTTGCTGGTGCTAAGATGGCCTCCTGGGCCTGCTCTCTGCCCCAAAAGTCCTTTGGATGAAGGACGAAACGTCTCAGAAAAAGAAGAAAAAAAACCTGTCCAATGACCAAGTCCTGCCTCTGCAGCAGAGGAGACGCAGTATTTTGAAAATTTGCCACACAAAAAAAAAAACGCTATCATTTCCAAAGCATGGTGCAGGAAGGTGCACCTACACTGTCTGGCCAAGGTGCACTCCCTCTCGGAAGAGGATAAAATTGCACAATTTTTGTCACGCACCCATGTCAGCTAGGCACAAGAATGGGGCTTCTCACTGATTACAGTAATCAGCCTTCTGTGTCTTCAGGCCAGGACCTTAATAAACTTTTTAACCTTTCTTGTTGTCTGGCTGTATTATTGAATCCTAAAACCTGATCCATGTCACAAATGTACATTTGCTCACTTTCTGTGGGCGTCATTAAAATAGGCCCAGTGTTCCATGAAATACTTAGCAAACATACCGACAGCCAAATAAACATACTGTATTTATAAATCTTTTGCATTGCTATTTTTTATGTGATGAAATAAAGCAGCACATCAGCAAGTGGAGTCACATTTTCAGGCACAGAAATTAGTTAAACCAACATGTAGCCAAAGTATCATTTTTGTTTCCGATTTCCAAATGAAATAAGGCTTGAATTTACACCCACAAACATTTGGCAAATTAAAAATACAAAGAAAAAGGTTCCAAGCTTTTCTCCTGGCAAAGAACAAAAAGGACTTCCATTCCCCAGCTTGAAGGACATACAAGAGTAACTTCTACACATTTTTCTGGCACACTTTTTGGTAGATAAAAAAAGAAATAGAGTGGAGCAGATCCAAGGCAGACCTGAATGGTTCAGAGCTTAAAGGATTATTAAAAACAAAATGGAAACAGGTAATAAGTGGATAAACCTATCTGTGAGAAAATGCTTGAATATCTTTAAGCATGACTGTCTTAAAGCAAGAAAATGGCATTGCTTTTATATTTGACTTTATGCTGTCAGGAGGGGACTTTCCACACACCGTATGTATTTTTATTCAGGAGATGGATGCTGAAAACTTTATGTGAGACCAGATTTTTGACTTTTGACTTTGATTATTCTAACTTTATTCAATTACTGTACAAAGTACTGTGTGATAAACCCCATTAAAAAAGCAGAAAGCAAAAACACGGCATGTTATCAGGTGAGCCTAAGGACAGACTTTAAAAAACGATTCATTAAAATTAAACATCAGGAGAACAATGCCGTGCTACATTTAACAAAATTGGAAAAATAAGATAATTAACAGTTGAATATCAGAGGGACATTAAATTTGACCAAATGTGGGACAATTGGGAGACAACTATTTTTAATTTTTCCTAGTCCACTGGGAAAAGGTGATAGTGTTTTTACTTCTGTGTGTGTGTGTGTGTGTGTGTGTGTGTGTGTGTGTGTGTGTGTGTGTGTGTGTGTGAGTGAGAGCAGAATGCCTCATGAAGAATAGAACAGATTTTAATAAAACTCTCAGAAAGAACGTCCTGACTCGATTAACCTTTCAAAATGGTCATCACAACCAGCTGACCTTGGAAAACACAAAAAGGCTTCAATTCAGTCAATTCTATTGAAACAGCAACGGTTTTGCTTCAAATTTTGGCTTTAACTGTTGGACTCAACCCTGATGGCTGTTAGCAAAATATCTCATGGACCACTGGCTGGATTTTATTGATACTTTGAGGATGTCGTCAGTTTTTGAAGTTAATCTCAATTTGACTCTGTAATCTGACACTCTGCCCCCCTCCCTCCCACCAAGGAAGTCCACAGATCAACCTGAGGGAACCAGCTGACTAAACATTGTGTCATCGTTCCAGGACTCTTGGATTCTCATTGGCGTTGTCCTTGGCCATTCTCTGACATCCCTCGAGAATGTTTACGGATCTCACTGGAGGGAACTGGCTGATTATTCCATTCTCATCAGAACTCCTACAGTGCCTCCGGGAGAATCCTTGGACACTCTCACCGCCCTTGTCGCCCCTGCAGAATGTCTATGTCACCATGTGCTTGTTTGTGCAGAGTGTTTTTTTCATTAGGGTCTTTCTTCTCTGCCAAGAAGAATGAGTTTGATAGGATTTTTTTTGCCTCCAAATCCTACATGGGTTCACTTTCACTACGTTTTGTCTGTCTAGGCTCAGTGTGATTTATCTGTCTAAATAAAGGATGAATGAATAATCCAATTAAAAAATTCAGGCTTTGACTAAATTTGACACTACGAGTGTAATTTTATTTATTTATTTTTAACAGATAATTTTGTAGTATTAATTACTGTTCAGATGCTGGTTAAAATAAATTATTGAGTAAAGCGAAGCCCTTCAAACATCTAAAAGATGTCAAGCCTGTGGAACAGGAAGGTTAGATTCCCACACTGCAGTCGACGGTAATTACTCTGAATCTCTCTAATAGAGTCACGCTACACCAATTAGGGACAACGGAGACACAGCGCAGACATACAGAGCTCATTACTCACACAAACAACACAATCCTCACGGGACAATGAGATTAACGACACTTCTCTTACAGTGTATCCACACCGTTAATATGTCGCCATGAGGAGAACACAAGCGAGAGGCATGTTCTCAGTCTGAGGCGAGAAGAAGAGGAAAAAGGCAGGAAGGAGTTGGAAAGAAGTCAGTTGAGATGGGGAAGGAGCTAAAAGAATAAAGAGCTCAAACACAAAAGAGAAGGGAGCATTTACTTTTTTTTTTTTTAAATCTGACGTGTATAATTTCCTTTCTTCAAGGACAAAGTAAGGCATTGTGGAGATAATTTCATGCCCTTACAGTCAGGAGTGCTTGTGCCCCCCTCCCCTCCTGATGATCTTCTTTTTAGTCCTTTTTGGTTCGGAGCAGCCTTTGAGTGGAGGTCTGCTGTTGTAAAAAGTCAGAGCGCATACGCTCTTTCCTCTCTCGTCTTTCACAGGCGCTGTTCGCTCCTCTCACTGATTCTGACAGGCTGTAATTCTGTTACAGGACCAAAGAATGTCTCAAAGTGCTACACAACCCTCAGCAGGAA
>JBBPBX010000451.1:24647-38083 GCA_038048925.1 Garcialebias charrua | reverse complement strand
CCCCAACAACACAAGGCCCAGGCCAAACTTTTTCTCACAGGGGTCTGCGCCAAGAATTGTGTGATTGGTCAGACGTTTTGGGGCATATCGGTATATATATACGGAAATGTGCTCCGACAGCAATGTTGTCATTTTGCTGCCACTTTCCGGCTGTTGTACCCGCAAGTGAGATGGATAGTTTTGAGGAGCAGCAGACAGAGGCAGTGAGGAAGTACATTCATTTGTATGATTCTTCTAAAAATACGTATACAGTTAGTCAAATGGTGAGAAACATGTTTGGAGATATATGCTTGGGGCTTACTGTAGCAAGAGGGGTTTCCCAGGGGCTCTGCGACATGCGTCTTGTGGAAAATGAAAGGTGATGTGTGAAAATGAACATCCTGTAATCACATGACCATGCGCAGACTGTTCAGCTTCGGATAGAGTATGCCCATTAGTCAAAATGCACGAAGCATAATGAAAGTTGTGGAGCATGCATGCCCTTTCTATACCTAGTTCTCCTTGTTCAGGGTCAGAATCTACAATTAGTTTAACATGCATGCTTTTGGACTGTTGGAGGAAAACAGAAAAATCCCACCCATGCACATGGAAACTGTAAAAATGCCACAAAGAAAGGGTTATTTTTGAACCTGCAACCTTCTCCAAGTGAGCTGACAGCTCTCATCACTTCTCTGCTTGCTGCCTGACAGCAGAACTTCCAGGAGGGAATAAAAGTTGCCAAAATAATAGCTTCAGGATATTCCAGCATTCTGAAAACAATCATTAGTGAGTCAAAAGGGGAATCAATTATATTACTAATGTAGACTTTGTAAAATGTATTAAATGTAAAGTGAATTTTAAGATCCCATGTGAGCCACACATTGTACAAAATACTTTTAAAAATCTCACATGCAACTCATTTGTGCGGTATTTTATTTTACAAAAAGACTGGATTTTTTTAATTACAAATTAATTACAAGTATTTTCAAGTCTAGCTTTAATAAAGCACTGAATGTTCTGTAGAAATGAAACAGTTTTGATGTATTTTTTGTGATCTTTGTGAATTTTCATGAAATTTGGAATATTCTGTCCTGATGAAATTTCAAAATTGTAATACTCCACAACATACTTTGTAATAGACAACATTTAGATGCAATTTTACATCAGAAAACATGGAATTCAGATAAAAAAAAATACAGAAATATATATTTCGGTGGAATAAAATGAAATTAGAAAATAAGTTACAACAAAAATACAGTGCAAACAGGAGACAGTAAAGTTTATATAAGTTAATAGGGTTAGTTGAGGAAGGTGTGTTTTGGTCTCGATGAATCACTTTGTATAAAAATGTGAGTAAGAAATTACATTAGTTTGTCAAATATTAAAGTAACAGTAAGACGTAAAACCTACTGAGAAGGTTTGTGATGTAAAGAACAACACAATGAAAAGCAAACCACAGAGGAAAAAACACTACTCAAAATACAAAAAACAAACACAAAAACCTAACATAATGACAAGAGGACCCCATGAAAACATTCACTTTGCCCTCAGTCTAACATAAAAGAAGCAGCCTCTTAATCACACTAAAGCTGTTTAAAAGTAGCCATTTATTTGATCAAAGTAATAAAAGTAACAATGCCTGGCACACCACCACTACAGAACGTGAGTGGGAGTCAATCCAGCAGAAAAATACTCTTTTTCAACACTTGTTCTTCTTTTTGTGTCGTTTATTATCAGTTCATTCACAAACCACTGACTGAAACTGGTTCCAGTCTTCAGCCAAATGAATTGTGGATTTTAAACCAGCAGGTAATCATACATGTATCTGATTATATATCATCTGATCTACTAAACCATGGAGTTTTTATAAAAATAATGGGGGAAAAAAACAAACATTGAAAATCATAATGAATCCTAGAGGGGTTTAACATGAAAACAAATTCTGTGCTCCATCGTTTTTGCAAAAGGCAACAAAGATGACTACTGGTACATTTTCTGCCCATTATTTTTACTGTTACAAGTGCTTTATCTGCTTTGTGGAACAAAAAGGACAAAGTTGTCTGAGTAAGGAGAACCACTTGCATTTAAAGGTTGTTTTGTCCAAATGTGAAACAGAGAAATCAGCCCTCACTGACGTAGCTGTGTGACAAAAATTGTATTATTTGTTCTTGTAGTACCTTCGTCCGCCCCTTTTTGACACAAGGCTCAGGCCGAACGTTTTCTCACAGGGGTAAGCATAAAGTATTGTGTGATTGATCAGACGTTCACGGGCATGTTTGCTATACAGAAAAGCACTCAGACAGCAATGCTGCCATTTTGCTTCAACTACTCCACACCCAGAAGCCAGCTATTCAAGGCTGTCTTTGTGACAGACGGGTTCAAACGGCAGATACAGGGACAGAGTGGAGACCCCGGCAGGAAGAAACCTGCTGTACACAGTACTACAGTGGCTGTGTTTCCATCCATTTTCATTTCGTATTTTGAGCTACCTCGCAAATATGTAAATACAAATTAATGCAGATCAGAAGTGTTTCCATCTACTGGCTTGAAGCGCTTCTACCAAGCCGCGCACAGCGTCATTACGTCAGACGTCAGCGTCATTACGTCAGACGTCAGCACTGCGCATGTCTACAGTAAACAGGAAGTAGCGGTTGAAAACTGAACCCGGCCACACATCTCGTCAAAATCGAGAGAATATTTCAGGTACGTGTTGCTATCGGGCGAGTTGTATTTATTCTGTCATGCCAACTAGTTTTAGCGATGTTACATGTTGTCCGGAGCGGAAACAGCTGAACGTCACGTGACGTGAATTTTCGCTACGTCAGAAATGAGTCGGAAAATGTGTTTCCATTTGTCGTTTAGCGCATCTCAAATCCCAAAAACCACCTCAAGCGAGCGTAAAAACTTTTTAGCGTAATTCAGGAAGTAACCTCGCAATTTGCCGTTTCCATTAAGCTTTTCTGCTGCGCTATTTCAAATTGCGCAGCTAGAAACCTTGATGGAAACACGGCTAGTGGCTGGATGTGACACACTGGGAGATGAGCACCAGCATAACGACTGGTGTTTCACAAGTTGAAGGAAATGAGTGCCGCTTTCCATTAGTACCTTTTAGCACCAGTACAGCACGGTTCTACTGTACTCGGCTTGGTACAGTACACGTTGTGTTTCCATTAGGGGTGCAGAAAAAAATAGATTTTTTAAAGAATCTAGATTCTTAGTCCTGGCGATTCAGAAAAGCCCCAAAATCGATTTTATAACGTGTTTAATTTTATATATTTTTTCTGCTCCTACTCCTGAGCGTACTGCTTATTGCATTTCCATTCGACCGCCGTAGAATTTTGGCTGTGTAGGCCACCGTACAGCAAGCTAGTTAGCCAGCTCCCTTTATCTGAATGGAGCCTGCTAGAGCAGGAGGACAGTGCGATTCAACTTGCTCCTTCGTCTTTAAAATAATTTCAGATCCTACAACGTTCTGGGGGAAGACAGAGCTTAACAAGAGAATGGTTGTTAGCAAGAAGTATCAAATAAAACTACGGTACAGTATTTTGGAAATATGATAAAATGTGCAGAAGATGAAAGTGAAACCAGCCGACCAGCGAAGTCTGCTGCAAAGATTTCTCTCTCCATCTCCTGCTGTTTCACAAAGGATTTATGAGCAGACAGCTCAGTGGAAGTTGAGGGGTTTATTTTTACAAATGTATTTTTAATACTCTGTACGTTATTCCTTCATGTAGATAAAGGTCCACACAGCTCCAGCATGAAACAAAAATAATGTGGGAGAAGTTCTGATGCAGCTGCAGCTCAAAGGTAACTGTTAATTTCTCATATTATACTAAAACTTATAGACAATATACAACTAACTTAATGTAATTTGTCTTTTTATCAGGTTGGAGAGGCCAAATGAGACACATCACCTGGAGCCACTTCTAAATTATATAATTTATGGTTTATAAATTACAGTTCAGAAGAGATTTTAATGCAGGTTTGCACAGGTTTTGAACTGTTGTTAAAGATTTACTAAATATGAACTAATATGGTTAAAAAAAACTGTGAAGTCTGTATTTTATTTGAGTTAAAGGTTACTGCACTATGGTAGGCTGAAGTCTGTTTACTTTTGTATTTATATATTTTGAATTATTTGTCTGTGATGGACTGGAGACCTGTCCAGGTGTCCCCCGCCTCTCACACAGTGATGGCTGGATATGGACACCAGTGACCCCCGAGACTCAAAAAGGAAGAAGTGAGTAAAGATGGTGGATGGATGAATTATTTGTTCCTAGATTTTTTCTTTTTATTTTATTTTAGAGAAATCCAAGCAACTAATCTAACCTAATACTGGTCATTTAAGTTACAGAATTTTATGCGCTCCTGTATTATTTGTTCCTATTTTTGGTATAAATATCAAACAATGCAAAAAGATTTGATTGTATTGTATCGTTTTAAATAAATGTTCCATTTGTTTACATTGTTGTTTATTCTTTTCAGCTTGTCAGTTACATAACTGAAGCTAAATTTATGACCATTTCAATAGAAAAATCGTTTCTGACTCGAAAATCGTTTCTGAATCAAAAAATCGATTTTGAATCGAATCATGACACCAAAAATCGGAATCCAATCGATTTGCCAGACACTGAGAGATTCGCACCCCTAGTTTCCATTATGCTTTCAGTACCAGTTCCAGTGGGCGGGGTTCAAATTGACGTCATGCGCCTCACCAGCTGGTGGCAGTAATGCTGGTGGTAAGACCCTGAAACAGGTTTCAGTTCAGGATGAGAATTTATTTTGAAGTTTCTGACCCCCTGACCAATCAGTGACCGACAGTGTTTTGACGTCACATTTTGGTATCTGCTCTAGAGTTGCATTCGGGCCCCAAAAATCTGATCCAACCTAGCCCCAGCCCGCAGCCATAATTTCCAAACCCCACCCAACCCAACAAATTAACAGTAATTACAGGTCCAAACTCGGGAAAACCCCCCGACATTTTTAATAAGTTAGTAAAGGTTGGGGACATGCAGCTGAATAAATGGGACAGAAGATTCAGAGCTGAGAGGTGTTTGTCCTTTCATGGTCATAAAAAAGCATTTAAACCCTATATTTCTTCCTGAATTTCTGAATTACTGAGACGTGCAGACAGCTCTGACACACGTCTGCTTTGTGATCTCACCTGTTTGGGTCGTCGGCTGTGCATGTCCGCTGAGTGCAGCGGCAGAATGAACGTCCATTTGGGCGATGGATCGCTGCCTGGCAGTACAGTCCCATCTGAAGCTAAACTGAACTTTACCTCTTTCAAGGACAGTCAGCTCGCTGAGAAATGGCCGCGTGAGGCTGGTGAATGTATGGCAGGCCATGTTATCATATAATTGGCTCGCGGCTGATCCTGACCTGATTAAAAGCCCGACACCGGCCCAGCCCACCCATTAATCACATTATAACGGCCCAGTCCGGCCTTAATCTGGGTCGGTCTGGGCCGGGTTTAGGGTTCGGGTTAGAAATGACAGCTATAACCTGCTCAGTCGGCCGATGGGTACTACAGAACCAAGAATTATGAAAAAAGAGACCAGTTCTACGTACCGTTACTAATGGAAAAGTGGTGATGAAAGGCTTTGGGCATTACATGTAGTGCAGTGTGAGGGATATCCCAGGAGTCCTGTGCTGTCCGTCTCATTGACAACCACGTGACCACAATTCGACTGCTCAGCTTTGGATGTAAAATAAAACAACTAGAAGTCCCAACATGCTAACCACATGCAATTTTACCCATAAAATGACATTTTTTTTCTAAAACATTATGCCAATAAACTCAACCTGAAAATAAGCAGAAGTTTTGGTAACACTTTATAATAACTACACATTATTTAGCCTTATTTAAGCATTAATAAACACTTAATTAACATTGAAAACATCATTAATTAAGGATGATTCACACTTAATACACTATTAATTAACACACTTATTAACGCTTTATACATAAAGAAAGAGTTCTAAAACCTACGTACTCAATGTTTATTCATGCTTAATAGCTCATGAATTAACTATGCTATCTATATTTGTAAATGCACAAATTAATGTGCTTTCACCACATGTATTAAATGCGTACTAATTGTTAAATACTGTAATGTTTGAATTCACTATTTATCCTGCAATGCATCATTAATTAAGGCAGTTGCTAGTAGTTACTTAAGTGTATTTGTGAACCCTTCTAAAGTGAAGACTATTCATGCTTTATTAAGGTTTTGTTAATGTTTAATAAATCCTAAAAAGCCACAAGTTATTTTTCACTTGTGGAAATCAGACAAAATGAATTCACTATCTATTAATCCTGCAATGCATCATTAATTAAGGCAGTTGCTAGTAGTTACTTAAGTGTATTTGTGAACCCTTCTAAAGTGAAGACTATTCATGCTTTATTAAGGTTTTGTTAATGTTTAATAAATCCTAAATGACTGCAAGTTTCTTTTTTTGTGAACCCTTCTAAAGTGAAGACTAGTCATGGTTTATTAAGGTTTTGTTCATGTTGAATAAATCCTAAATAGCCACAAGTTATTTTTCACTTGTGGAAATCAGACAAAATGAATTCACTATCTATTAATCCTATACCATACCATACCATTTTATTTATAAAGCACTTTCAACAGGAACAAGTCCACACCAAAGTGCTGGACAAACAAACACGCAACAGGCAACACAGACAATGAAGTACAACACGAAAAACATAAAAACATTGCAGATCATAAATAAAACGATCCAATACAAATCAGCTGGCATTGAATCCTGCAATGCATCATTAATTAAGGCAGTTGCTAGTAGTTACTTAAGTGTATTTGTGAACCCTTCTAAAGTGAAGACTATTCATGCTTTATTAAGGTTTTGTTCATGTTGAATAAATCCTAAATAGTCACAAGTTATTTTTCACTTGTGGAAATCAGACAAAAATCAAAGCAGGAGACGTTGAATACCAAAAACAGGTTTGTATTGACATTTTCTAAAAGTCAATAAAACATACATCTGTCAGTTACAGTAATTTAATATCTGACAATAAAACATACATCTGTCAGTTACAGTAATTTAACATCTGACAAAGAAATAGCAGGATAAAACGTTGTGTTGTTAACTGTACAATATGGACAACAACATACAAAAATCAGTATAAAATGTTTACCCAACCTGGGTCATGAAACACTCAACCTGTAGCAGGTCACTAAAGTGGCAAAAATTGTGTCAAAGAAAAGTAGTGCAAAACATTTTGGTCACAAATCAAATGAGATCCTTCAAATAACATAATTTGCCGCCCGTCGGGTCCGTGTCTCCGGTTGGGCCTCGTTAGCATTTTAGCCCCCCGTTAGCTCGGTGTCGTCCCTCCAAAAAGGCTGCCCAGCTGTTTATCCGCGTTTTAACATGTTACCTCGGTGTCCATCAAACATCTGAGGCTGCCAGGCAGACATTGATGCGAGCTCCCGGCCCCAGCAGGCGTCTCGGACCGCCGCCCGTCGGGTCCGTTAGCATTAGCATGTTAGCTCGTGGTTCCTCCACTAAATCTTGCTGTCTGCTGCTTCACGCGTTCCACAGCGTCTTTGTCCTTGGTCTATCTGTCCTTACGCAAAACCGCCGTTCAGCTGCAACGCATGTGTCCACGCGGAGCAAGCTCTGAACCAACACGGTTTGGCTGTCGAAGCCGGAGCTAACCGAAGCTAAGAAACATAGCGGCCGGAAACTGTCGGAAACTACCGGAAACTGCGTAATTGGGCTTAAAAATAATAAAGAAAATAATTGTAATAATAATACTTTATTTATAAAGCCAGTTAAAACAACCACAGCTGCAACAAAGCTGAAATAAAGAACATTTAAACTAAAATTATTATTTTTTAATTATTATTATTATTTTTTAATTTAATTTTTGTCTGATTTCTACAAGTGAAAAATAACTTGTGGCTATTTAGGATTTATTCAACATGAACAAAACCCAGCTGCAACAAAGCTGAAATAAAGAACATTTAAACCAAAATTATTTTTTAAAATTATTATTATTTTTTAATTTAATTTTTGTCTGATTTCCACAAGTGAAAAATAACTTGTGGCTATTTAGGATTTATTCAACATGAACAAAACTTTAATAAAGCATGAAGTCTTCACTTTAGAAGGGTTCACAAATACACTTAAGTAACTACTAGCAACTGCCTTAATTAATGATGCATTGCAGGATTAATAGATAGTGAATTCAAACATTATTTAACAATTAGTACGCATTTAATACATGTGGTGAAAGTACATTAATTTGTGCATTTACAAATATAGATAGCATAGTTAATTCATGAGTTATTAAGCATGAATAAACATTGAGTACGTAGGTTTTGGAACTCATTATTCTTTATGTATAAAGCGTTAATAAGTGTGTTAATTAATAGTGTATTAAGTGTGAATCATCCTTAATTAATGATGTTTTCAATGTTAATTAAATGTTTATTAATGCTGAAATAAGGCTAAATAATGTGTAGTTATTATAAAGTGTTACCGAAGTTTTTTTCTTTAGCTGCTCCCTTTTGCAGTGATTGCCACAGCAAGTGAAATGTCGTGAAAAATTTGACAATTGTTTTACGACGAATGGCAAATGCCCTTCCTGACACTACCTGGGCTCAAACCTGCAGCCTCAGGAGTAAGACCCTGTCATTGACCACCGAGCTACCCCAGCCACCTAAAAATAAACTGAACTAGCAGTAATTCAAACAGACAACAAGCCTTCAGAAAAAATGTATTGAACAAGCCTTTTCTGCACCAGAATTTACAGCCGATACAGTAAAGTCAGCTCGCTACAACACACTCATGAACACAATCCAAAGGACTGGCTGAGAATTTCAGCCGCGAGGGAGAACCCATCTTATTCCTGCTTCACTCTCTGGTGGAAGTGAAGCAGCCCTGCTTTGACCCCACACTCGCCTGCTGAAACGACTGAAATGAAGAAAAGAGACCGAGCTTTAATCTGTTCGGTCCCAGCCGGGCCGCTCGCCCCATCCATCTTCCTCCACTGTCTGTCTGTTCCTGTGAGGTGCCCTCTTTTAACTGTAATCACAGAGAGGAGAGCCAGGTGAGGGATGTGTCGGGACTGAAGGAGTGAAGGAGAGAAGCACGTCTCTCTCCTTCCCCCACCACCTCTGTCATCAGTGAGTATGTCTTTGCTCTAACAGATTAGATCATAAACTGTGGAGCATTCGTCCCATTAGAGGATCAATCAGTGTGAGCCAAGCAAGCATCCCAAACCACACAGGACAAATCAATTAGGAGGGAGTCCTGTGTATGCACTGTGTGTGTGTGTGTGCTTTATACAGTACAACAAACCTGATTTCAGACAGTTTGAGCTGTGCGAGGGAAATAAAATTTCCTTATCTCAGGCCAACATAAAGTTTAAAAAGTCAACTGCAAGAGAAGGTGGTAGATTTGAAATATGAACAAAGGCTATAGTAATGCTGGGAGAACAGCATGACTTTCGCAGAATGTTCTACAGTGGGACTGCAAAACTGTTCTCCTTTTCAGGCCGTCTGGCCTTTCTTATGGCGAGGTGACACAACGCAGTCAGTCGAAGCACAACTTGTGACTCACTGAGACGACGTTGGACATCTACCATTCAAACTCCTGCTGCCGGCTGACCACACAGACCCGCTGTCATCACGTCATCCCACTACAGTACAATGACAGCTTATGGACCTTCTCAAGGATTGATCATTTTGACTCCGTCCCCACCTCGCTTGGTGTTTCAGAGACAGCTGATTGACTTCACCTCCACCCCCTTCACAGAGACATTTTCATAAATCACATCAAAACAGGAAGACGGCATCTCAGTTCACACTTGACGTGTTCTGTGTCACAAACATCTAAAAAGTTGGTTTTATGGTTGCTATTGTTAATTCTGTTGAAAAATAAACCACTCTGATTTTTTTTAAATATTGACGTCAAGAAGATGTACTTTCTCTTAATCAGTCTGGAACAGCAGTTACTCTAGCTTTCTGAAGGGCTTTCAAATTTTATCTCTGGATCCTAGAGATGCACCGACCCAATATTAGTATCAGTATCGAAAAAATCTTGATCGGGTATTGTAACATTGTGACTGATCCATAAGGACAGGAACTGATTGCTGTTTATTTAAAATATCTGCCAACCAAGCTAGTGAATCTATTGTTTATTCCTCCTATTTCAGCTCCTTTATTATTTATTTTACATTATAATTATAACTCCTGAACCATTTGAAAGATGTGTACTGTACTGTAGTTTATTTTTTCATGTTTGACCAAAGTTGTCAACCTATTGTTTTTGTCAGTTTCAGTATCTTTATTATTTTTATCAATTTACATTGGATGCTATACTCAAAAATGCACTGACTGAACAAATTAAAGTTGTGTTGTTTTTGTTTGACCAAACATGTGAAGCTGTGCTGGTGCAGTTTTCAATAAATTTGTAATTCAGTACATTTATGTCTGCATTTAAAAAAACAAATGTTTAAGCTAATTTCTAAGTTTTATTATTTTTCTGTATCAGATCGGTATAGACGGATACTAAACCTTAGGTATCTGTATCGGAAGTTTAAAAAAAAAAAGTGGCTTGTGCATCCCTAATTTTTACTCGGCTTCAGGCCAGATGTTAAACATGATCATGTGGTGCAATGAGAGTCTGTGATGAAGTTAGACTCAGAGCAGTCTTCTCCTCAGATAAATAACGTTATTAACTTACTTTTATGCATATGAATGTTTCTGTTCAGTGCCCTGAGATGACTTCTGTTGTGAATTGGTGCTATATATATATATAAATAAACTGAACTGAATTGAATCAATGTGGCGTTTAAAACTGAGGACAAGTGGAAAACTAAAGAAGTCTGATAAAATAAATACAATACATAAGAAAAATATGATTAAGGTATGCTAGTCATATTAAAAATTGTGTCTTTGCCTAATTGTACCCACACTTCAAACCCAGCAGTCGCTGTTGTACACCAGCTGGATGCAAACAACAAACACACACAACCCTGGTTCATTCATTTAGTCCTGGAGTTCAAGACCGTCTCCTTCAGAGACTGATAGCCTCTGCAGCACCTGTGTGCACTTTGTTTTCTCTCTTCTATAGACTAATCTGCTCTGCCTTGATGTATGACAGCTGCTTACAGATAACCTCAGATCATAGCCCCTTCCTCCACCACAGAGACCCAGAATCATCTTTAAGCCTGGCAACAGCACACGGGTCATATATGTGCACACGCAGTTGGAATATGGAAGCCAGACAGAAGAGGGGTGGGGTGAAAAAGTCTGGTTGATTTAAGGAAGCGTGAGGCATGTTGAGCCTGGGGGCTTTGGACACGAGAATAGATCCTCCTCTCCATTATCAGCTGTGGTGTTGAGGAGAAAACATGCACCAGTAGGTACTTTCTTCTTGACAAAGACAAACCACCGTAGTTAGTTAGAACCTGACTGTAAGGCTTTATAAGACCTGGGGATGTACTGCTGTAATATAGTGATGTCTCCAGGCTGTGGACAAGCAGGGGGTAACTTACTTCCACTGCAAACACATGAAGGCAGCACGAGCAGCTGCGCGCCACTCGTATATAAATCAGTGGGAAATTATAAAGCGTTCTCAGCCTGAACAAACAAGAACTGATTCGTTTTACCTGAAACTTGCTGTGTACAGCGGTGAGGTCTAAATACAACATTACACCCTGATGCATGCTCAATAATCCAGGTAGAAAAATCTAAAAAAGCTAAGTCTGGTCCTCTGGACATTCAAAAAACAAAACAATAAACATTACACCGCTCCTCTGTGGCTGAGATTGATTGTACATCTGTAAATTCATCCTGTCGAGTCAAATCACACACTGGAACTGTTCACGTGGCCACATCAGAATGAAAATAATAAAAATAAAATCTTAATAAATCTCTCAACTTGAACTATTCCAAGGCAGCTACTCTCAGAAACAACTGTGCATTAATGATTTCCATCATCTTTGTCCAGCTGGAGCTGAATGCAAAAAGAAGCTGCAGGTGGAAAGAAAGATGGCTTCAAATGAACAACTAACATGAACATTCTTCAACAAGTTCAAATAAAGATGGGGTGTGGTGGGGTGGCTGTATATTGAGGTCACTTGAGGTTCAGCTCAGGATATTTAGTAACATGAAAAAGGCTCACTGTTTACCGGATCGGTCAATGTGATAGCAAATAAGATTCCCCGTGTCAATACAGCACCTCTCAACCAAGCAATGCCCAAAAAATGTGGAAAAAAAAGTGTGCAACTATTAGCCTTCACTTTTTAATTTTTTCTCCATGTTAGACCATTAAGTTTGGCTTTCCCTGTTTTCTGCAACTGATAGCTGTTGGTCACTAATTATGATGACGTTTAGCAACTTCTCGGTAAACATTCGAGCTCCGTGGTTTCAGCGGTGTGTTCTTCTTGTTCAATCCGCAGCAGGTAGTCTGATTTCGGGCAGACTGTGCACGGCTGACTGAAGTCAGACTGCCTGCTTCGGACTGAATGGGAAGAACACACCGCTGAAACCACGGAGCTCGAATGTCCAATGTAAAAGGAACTTTACTGCAGTTTAATGTGGTGCTATGCTTGATTAAGTTTGTTGTATTGTAGGTGACGACGGAGCTCCCTCCTCTCGGTACGGCGGCTCTGCAGACATTACACGTTGCTGTCTTGTTTTGTGGTGTTTCTACTGTAAAATACTTTCACACAGCGGACATGTTTCGATGAAATGTTGGTTAGACGTTAGCCACAGTGCTGTTCAATCCTCACAAATTTACTCACGTTGTAGCTGGCTGCAAACTATGAAATGGATTTCCTGAATGTGCGGCATGTCTTATGGTGTGTTCACACAGAGAAGCGTTTTGACCTCCAAAAACGCTCCTCACGCACGCAAGTGGACGCACTGCCCCCTGGTGTCCAAACTGTAGTGTTGCGGCGGCTTCCTGGCAGCGGCGTCGTGGGGGCGGGGTGTGGGAGGAGCGTCGTGATTCTCTTTCCGGTCTTGTTGTTCGTCTGTTCTCAAAATGGCGGATGATGTGGAGGCAGCTTTATTAATATGTTTGCTAGTGGCACGCCGAAGACGTGCAAGGCGCCGTGTCTGGGTCCATGAAACTATTCAGAGGCGTTCTGAATTCGGGGAGTTTCACCATTTAATCCAGGAGCTGCGCATGGACGACCAGCGCTTTCAGCGGTACTTCCGTCTCAACCGTGCCCAATTTGACGACCTGCTGTCTCGTGTTGGTGGCCGCATCACCTACCAGGACACCAGCTACAGGCGCGCGATTCCTGCAGAAGAACGCTTGGCCATCTGTCTCCGGTTGGTTATTTGCAACAACAGATAAATAGCGCGAATATCTGTCTCTGTTTCTGTCATATACTGTATGTATATATATATATATATATATATATATATATATATATATATATATATATATATATATATATATATATATATTTA